>JZLH01S0140023.1:0-11405 GCA_001188425.1 Eucidaris tribuloides
TGAGGTATTCGATTTCGTGTGTACCTAGAATATTAAAGGAACATTTGCCCATTAGTAATATGACGTTTTGTAGATCCAAAAACAAGCTTGGAAATCGAATGTTTGAATGTTTGAATGATTGAATGTTTAAACAATTTTTGTTAAGCCTACCAAAATATATGATTTTTAAACTAGGTATGTATGTTGCTGTCTGTAAATTGCAATTATGTTAAGGATAAACTGGAGTAAAGGTTGGTGATGGAGCGTCTTTCGTCAGAGTAGCCAAATGTGTTAGTTTTCAGATGAAAGCATATTGCAGTAGCATTACGTGGTAACGTTTCACGTCATACTTTTTGTTCTATCATTTGCAATTTAAACGGGAAATTTTGGAGTCAATGACCGCAGCGTTGCAATTTTGACGATTAACATTATTCCACATAATGGTTCTTGTGTTAGTACTTCGTCAGCATGGTGATTTGTGAAGTGTTTTGTAAAAACGATATGTTGTTTTCGACTACTCTCCTCTGTAATAGGGTGATATATTCAAAATACGACCTATTCATGGGTAATTTGAAAACAATGAACATTTGCCTTGCACCACGATACCCTGATAAAGTCAAACTTCTTATATGACATGGGCATAAAGAGAAAAAAATACTTTGGGTGCAAAATATAAATGTTACAAATTTTGAAACATGAAACGGTAATAACACTTTTCTTTGTTCAGGACACTTACCATACTTTATATCATGATTACGATATTTGGCACTTTCCTTACCTAAGTTTTGGGTTGTTATCAAGGTATTTTGGTGTTGGATCACATATTACACATATTACGATTGTATTGTTCCGCGAATACTGAAGCTGTTCGTTAAATATGTGAGGTAACGGTAACAACAAAACAACGCTCAAAAATGACTTTGAATATATTAAGGTTTATATGTCTGGGCTTGCACTAAACCCATTAACTTGTAAATGGCATATAGATTAATTTTAGCACCACCATGCCGTAGGAAAAAAAGGACAACAAATGTATTTTTTTATTATAAAAAAGTGGAATGTTTGTAGAAAGTTAATTCTAACTCTATTAACTCTATTTCTACCAGTCTCTACGGCTATTCTCACTGATTTCAGTTATTAAAGAGAATACACAGTACTGGTTGAGTACTTGCAGAACAACATCGTTTTGATATCAGCAGCTTTCCAAAATTCTGTGAACAGATGGCCTTCTGAAAATGTCACTTTAGTACAGGAGAGAGTAGTTGAAAACAACAGAACACTTCGTTTTTAACAAATCTGCTACACAAATCATCACTGCTGACAAAGTACTAACACAGAAATCAGTATGCGGGACTATGACAATTGTTGACATACACACTTTAACATTGGAAGGCAAAACCAATGGAAAACTTCACCTTTTCAAACTGCTAATCCCTCAGCTTTGAATTGCATATGAAATGAATTAGTGCCCCATTAAAATGCAAATGTAATATACTTTCACATGGAAACCAAAGAAAAATGGAATTTTGATGAGAATTTTTCCATCATCAACCAGTTCTGTGTATGTTCTATAAAAGGGGAATTTATTCCAGCTCGAACCAGTTTGAAAATGTTATTGGAACCAGAGAATGGCCTGTAGAAGGCAAGCAAAAGGCCAGACAAAGAAAGACAGAAAGTTTGTCGAAATTCACATATATTTCATTAGGAGTCAGAGAAAATCCACTATAAAATCATGAAGATTTGTTATTTTCTGATAAAGTTTGTCATGATAAAGCTTTAGCGTATCATATTTTTGTATACCCTACCACATTCGACCTTATAACATTCCCTAACCTATTCGTGGTTTTTCTGTCTGCAGAATTACTTCATTTCTTTACAACTGACAAACAAAATGGTTCTTTTTCCTGAAAACATCAATCAATTTTTAAAATATAAACATAGAATTCACATCTCTTTACGAGTTTATTATTACAATTACTTACCTATACCCGTACATTACTTTATTTACATGCACATCCGTATTCCACGACAGTGTGGAAATATGGGCACCAAATGCTTCGTGCAGAAAAGCGTAGAGTTATCCCCTTGCCTGGGATTTCACCGTAGTACCACGACCGGACCCGATCCCCAGCACGCGTATCTCCTCGCCCGATGGAAAGTCTCTCTCCAAACCATCTACGACGTCTTTGCCGAAATTCTGCTTAATCCACGTCATAATGACGTCTTGACCACTGTTCTGTTCGAAAACCTCATGATGGTAGATTTGATCGAAAAGATCGAAATTAAAGTGTACCAATACCCTGAGTATAATGTTTGTTATATATGTAAAATACACTTAAGACATGCCTTCTGCAAAATATTAGAATTTTATTTCATTCCGATTTTTATTAATTCGAGTTTAAATGTAAATTTTAAAGAGTTTATAAAAGCTAAAACGACCTGAAAAAGACTAGTCGATCACCCGATTCTATCAATCGATCAATCAATCGAGCTATCGATATTTTCATCCTTGTTAAAAAAAGATAGTGTATGCGATGCGTACGAGCAGTCGCCACAGGGCGATTCAGTACTAAAAAAAAAATGGCCATCATGTTTCACAACATTTTTCAATCTGATGTACAAACAAATGAGAAATGACAATTTGATTTATGGTCATGTTATAGTACTGGCAGAAGAAGAGGCTAGAAATTGTTGTATAAATGTCCCGTATGACACGCATGTCGCCCTGCAGTGCATGCATTAAAATACTGCAGTGCAGCCCCAGCGCGGTTCGCACGGCGGGCCTACCGCTTCGCCGCAGCTAGAACGAAAGCCAGTCAGCTACGCAGGGTGAAGATATCTCGGGGAAAAACACTTTCTTTTTTATCATGACAATTAAGTGCCACAACAAAACAGACGGTACCGACATGACAGCGAGATTTATAATCCTGAGCAGCATTTTAAGGAATCCCCGCAATATCTTCCCGAACTTTGTTCGGGATTGCATGGAACGTTGAGGGCCGATCGACACGGAAATCGCGATATTATTGTAAAAACGTACGTGTATAGCTAGAACGCGCACACATAAAAACCGGCGCTTACGGAGCAGAACTTGGACGGGCGGATCACAAGTGCCAAAATATTATGGAGATCATGATACGATTTCTCGAAATATGTATAATTTCTGGAGCTATCGCAAGTGAATCGTGGTTGTGTTTGGTGTATTTTACATTTATAACAAGCATTATACTCGGGATATTGGTACACTTTAACGTCTGTTAGTAGTTTAAGGCTGTTCATGTTTGCCTTCCATTCTGAGGCCAGTACACTCTCCATTCTCAGTGTAGACAGAATGAAAAAGTACGTGGTATTTTGGCCAGACGTAACTACCGGGGTGAATAGTCCCATAAATGTTATACCATTACATCTGTTGTATTCTCCTCTTGGGAAGTGTTCATTCATGTGTGAGACATGACTCGTATGTGGAAGGGTAAAAAAAATCTATAAAAAAAATCGTCACCTGTTATTTTAGATCTTTTTTTCATTCAAGAATAGAAACAGCTTTGAAACAAATGTTTATCTTTGAACTGAAGAAATTTCGTGGATATGTATTCATTAAAGCTGGAAATAGTTCGTGGGCCATGTCTTTTCAGAAATGCAAGTTTTGCCTTGTATAAGAATCGTACACAAAGTCAAGCTACCATTCCCGTGAGTGAAAGAATCGTACACAAAGTCAAGCTACCACTCCCGTGAGTGAGCATAAGCCTAAAACATGTCAGATTCAGATGCAATTCATTTCAAAACACACCCCTTCTCAAAAAATAAATAAATAAGAAAATAAAAACCAACAAAAACAAAAACAAAATCGAGGATTCATTGTGCACACCATTTCACGCACGGTAGTATTTGGCAGCTAAATCCACCACTGGTAAAAGTGCATTAACTGTATAATCCGCGCTAGCAGCAAAAAATGAGCATTTTTGACACTCTATATGTTGAAAACGATGACTAAAATGCGTACGGTACTAAGAGCCTTTTCAAGGGTTTTAGCAGCCATTTTGAATTTTTGTGTTTTTCCAAATACGATCAATATTTTTTGTCTGGCACTCATCAAATTTAGAATCAGCAACCTCAAATTGACTAGAATCCGTCAAAAAAAATACAAAAAATGGTTCCGTGGTCTCTACATTGGACTAGTCTGAATACAGGTAAATTAATGCAAATTATGTCTGTAATTAGGTTTTTTTGCAAATAACAGAAAAACGAAAGGTCAAATAACAAAACAAATGTCATCGAATTGCTCCTTGTGAAATTTGCCACATTTTGATACCAAGGTCGATATACTTTGGACGCTGTTTGACCACTTTGAACTTTGACCTTGTGTCAAGGTCACCAAAGGTCAACTAAAAATGACAACATGGTTTTTCTGAATAGTCAGACCAAGTAGAATACGTTTATTCATGTTGCCAATAATTAACATGAACTTCACAAAATTTTACATTGGCCTCTCCTACTAGAATAACTCTACCGATTTTGTAATTGGATGTGCAATGAGCGTGCACTTCATGCGCGCCATCAACGTCAAATGTAGGAATAGTGCCTATCTGGGTTGGACTCCCAATCCACAAGTTAAGTTACTCGACGTAAGCAACACATTCTCGTTGTTGGCCTGTCAAATTCCAAAAGTATTCATCATTGAGAAAAAAAAAATGCCCAAATGTACCACCTATGGAGTAGGGCGCGTGGGTGGTTGTATGAATTAGCATCAAGTTGTCATTTCTATATTCACATTACCCCAGTATAAGTCCAACCGAGTTTAGTCATCATCTTTAATTCTTTATCATCATCATCCTTATCATCATCACCATCATCATCATCATTATTATTTTTATTATTATCATCATCATCATCATCATCATCATCATCATCATCATCATCATCATCATGTGTCATCGTCGACACGAAGGTTGGCCACCATTGTTCTTCATCTAACTCTATTCTTTGCAGCTCCCTTCGCTACCTGTAAGATGGCTGTGAACTCCATCTCCAGTGCTTAGCAACCGGTGGCGGGGGGGGGGGGTCAGGCTGCCCTGAAAGATTTCAGTGGAAAATTTTACCAAACCACCCGGGATAATGAAAGGAGAGAACGGGTTTACGGCAACCATTGTTGTAGGTGTTTGAAATGTTTGCATGACATTTTTTTTATGGCGACCTCCCCCCCCCCCCATGATGAGCCCTTCAACTCAAAATGCATGCGCGATATAGTGTAACGTTGTCATACTTTTCAGTAGGGAAGGGTATTTGTAAGTCAGCGTTGTATATTGTCACAAAAAAATTTTGCGCTATTGCAAAAAATTAATCATACCACAGGATAAACAAATCCAAATTAGCTCATTTTATGTACTGGATGACGTCCATGACCTTTGAACTTTGACATAATGACCCTAAAATTTAATTCTTTCTTTATTACCATATCACATGAACATACGCTGTATATTTACACTCTAAAACCTCTAACGTTGAATCTACATTTACTGCTAACTGCACGGGGGGAGGGGGGGGCGCCCTTGACGTTTCGCGCGATATAGCTGCAACACGAAAAGCTCTCGCCGCAACGTTTCGTCACATCTTTCTTCTAATCTGTTAGACCATTTTTTGCGACGTCCGGTTCTAGAGTTACGCACAATTTTGTACGTGCATTTGGCACCAAAAATTGCTCAAAACGTGATTTCATGTACAATTTCAAGAAAAATGTTGTTTTCAGCCAAACCTCATAAATGTGTGAATATTTTTGCTATAACTGAATCAAATTGATTGTTTTTGTTATTTATGACCGCAACAATGTCAACGACAAATTTCTTGAAATAACAATAAAAAACAAAATGTCGAAAAACAAACTAATACATCAGAAATTGAAAAACAATAGAATACATCAAGGATAAGTTTAGATATTGTAAATTGTTCGTGTTACATTTGCTAAAAACGCTACAAAGAGTATCTAGACTAAAAATTAACACATTTGGAGCTTTATTTTGTGGCTTAGAGCAAAAACACGCACATCACGCATAAATTAGCATGATTAATGAAATGACCTAACTTAAACAAATAATAAAAATGCAAATTTGTAGAGTAAGTGAAGGGTGGCGTGCGTGTCGATTTTCGTCGCGACAGCCGAACATACACGTTTCCCGGGGTTAATTTAGACCTAGTCCAGCTATTATTTTGTGCAGTGGTCTGCAATTTCATCCTAAAATAATTGTATAAGTCATGTTCTTGTGGTCTTTATATTTCCTACAAGCGTTTACATTTTTATTTTAAACAACTAAAACATAGTTGTATAATTAGAAACATACGCTTTAATATCTATTTTGCCCTCTAAGCCACAAATGTGTTCAGTATACAGATTATGAAACTTCTAACACCCCGGCATTTTTCTATGTAATATTAGCCAGTTTTCAGGCGTTGTTTACTTTATTTCTCATTACGCAATCAATCTGAAATGTCTAGTAGTAAGACTAGGTACTGCTAGATCTTGCTGCGCTCGCGCGCTCGGGTTATCCCATCGGGCCCAGGCGGCGGCAGGTAGGGTATTTCAACTTTGTCAAAGTAGAGTCTGTGCTTGCAGATGTTTAAGAAATTTAATCTACACAAAAATAACAACCTAACAATCACACTGGCCCCGCTGTGTTTTGGCAAAAAAGTGTACGTGTGAACATATCCGATTTAGTACTATTGTCATTATTATTTTTTTTGGTTTATTTAGGGGCTTTCAAGGCCCACTTTTTCATTTAGCTAAATCGCAAAATCATGGCGCATTCGTTACCGACATATTATCTTCTAACCTTTTTAGCAACGTTGTTGGTTTGGTGATGGCAAAAAGGCGCAAATGCGGATATGCACCTGGTAGAGTGTTTGATATTTTGGCAAAAAGGTCTTATAATAAGGCAAAAAACGCGTATGTACATAATTTTGCTTATTTTAACTGATTTAAAGGTCGGGTGTCTCCTTGGCACGCCTTAAATTTAACATTGTGAAAATACAATGGTACATGGAAGACAATGATATGTAGGAAACTTTAGCAAAGTGTAGATACTAGAATAGCAGTATAAGTAGAATTATTGGATATGTTAATTTTTTTTTCTCTACTGACCAAAATTCTATTTGTCTAATAGTCTATTTTCAACGAGTGCATGCACGGTGGTCTAGCATGGAAAGTGCCAATGTGAGCTACGTTCAACGTGAATGTACACGTAGATGACCTGGCATTCCTTTTGTGCCTGACACAAGCCAGCAGAGAAGTAGGTCAACCGTCTTGTATTACATAAGAACTGTAATGGGCCTGAAGTAATATTTGAAACTGTGTGTCTACAACATGCACTACACAAATATTGTCTTTTTGTTTAATATTCAAAATGTATAGGTATTTTTGATCATCAGATTTCACAGGCAAGTCCTTTAAAAACATGACAGATAGTAATAATATTTGCTGTGTTATGGGGTGGTTGTAAATCAGAATCCCTACCTTAAAGACGAAGACAATATCAGAATATTTTCAATTTTTATTTTTCTCAGCGTCTTAGTCAACGGTGTGAAACACACGGAACCCCTTTTTGTCGAATCTTACATGGCCGTGCTGTAAGATGTTTATGGTTCCCTGTATGGTACCCTGTTTATGGATTAAAATCAGCACGAGCTCGGTTCACACCCATCCACCGGCTTGACATGGATTCGTGCAAATCAAACGTTTACCCAACTGATTTTATACTCGTGGTTACAATATTGCCGTCAATGTTCTCGTCAATGTATCAATAAACTTAGAGCAGCCGTGCCAGATAACACATCATCCGCAATAAAAACACGGGCACATTCACCCTCTCACAAACATACTTGTAATTGCCGCCAAACGTGGACAGTCGAAAAAAAAATCAGCCACACACACACACACACACACACACACACACACACACACACACACACACACACACACACACACACACACACACACACACACACACACACACACACACACACACACACACACACACACACACACACACACACACACGACACACACACACACACACACACACACACACTACACACACACACGACACACGAAACCGATGACATCCATTTTCCATATGAATTTTTACACGACAAGCGATGACACACACGTATGGATACGCATCACTGGACCGATGACATGACAGAGACCTGTGAACTGATGACACTATCCCTATATGCAAAAGCATGTAATTTGGGACTATCTGCCAAAGTCTGGGAACCGATGACGTCATCGGTTGGGTGTGTGTCATCGGTTGTACAGTAACATTTCATTCGTATGTCATCGGTTTGAATGCGTGCACGAGTACACACATACACACACACACACATACACACATACACACACATACACACGCACACATACACACACATACGGTACACACACAAACACACACACACACACATACACACACACACATGTACTTGGATTTATTAAAATATCAAACTCGAGTTTATTATAATAATATTTAAAAGGGTAATTTATAATTATTTAAATATTGAACAAAATATGAATTTAGAATGTTACTTTTCAGGAATACCTTACATGAAAGAAGTGAAATATGTATTTTTAGTTACATGTAATATTTTGAATATGTTCGTACATAAATATGCTTAATATTAACACTCTCCAATTCATTAATGGATTAACAAAAATTAAATTCAGACTTAAAAGAGAACATACTACAAAGATATAACTGAAAATGAAACTGCTACCTACATGCAAGCATCACTACAATAACAAAGTGGTACTTGCTGGAAAAAAAAGATCAATCACGAGTTTTCAAATTGCTGTTTGCTCTCTTGTGACCAATAACCAGTGTCCACGTTTATAGTAGAATTAATCCTCTTTATCCAAAAAGTCTGATTCCACCATTCTTAAAGGCCCACTGTCACGAGTCAACTCACCCACCGAGAGGATGATAACTAGTCTTTAGATACAGGCAAATACTCACAAATGTGGACTGTTGCATTGCCATAGTCTACAGATAGGAGGAAAACAAATGCTCCATTTTACCACGCAACCAGGATTTTTCTGTTGCATTGTGGGTACCATTAGTGCCCCAATTTTAAAATTCTGTAATTATGTCCAATAGCATCCTCCCATCTAATGTAATGTTCTGTACTGAGTGGGATCGTTTGAACCCCCCCCCCCCCCTTCGGTTGATCATTGAGGGTTCTGACTGCTCATCACATTAAATGGGAAGATGTCCACATTATTGAATTTCAAATTACTTTTCAAGAAAGTTAAAAGAGATAGATTACGAATCCTTTCACCGATCTGATTACGTATCATTTATCACTTACACATATTCCCCATATTGTTCACCATGATGGCGAAACAGCAGAATGCAAATGATCACTTGTCTTGAGAAAGTCCGCAAGAGTAGATAAAATCTTGCGAAAAAAAAATTGAGCTTGGTGGAAGCTAGCTTAAAATACATTATAATGTTGTCACTGCTTTACACATATTCGACCCTGAAATGGATAAGCGGTTTATCTTGAAACTTTGACTTTTTGAGCTAAACTCATAACTATCTGACTATGGTAAACTGAGTGTGTTCTTTCTAGCGGTGGCATATCGGCATGATTTAACAATCTTCGTTTCATGGATAATATCGCCTATCTGGGACATTTTTCCCACACTTGGACCACTTCATATGGTAAAACGGTCGGGTTGCCATGTGACTTGTTCAATTTTTATACCATTATTCTGATGTCAAAATCGGCTAACTTCACGTTAGACCGTTTTACCGAATAAACAACACTCTTTACTCTCGACTATCTTAAAATTCGACCCGTCTACCGTATTAGCCACTGGGTCATTGTCTGTCGGTTTCTACGCATGCATTATGCACGAATGCTCGGCATTGCTTCAAAAATGTCAGTTTGGCCTTTCAAGGCCAAAAACACCAAATGTGGTTTTTTTTTTTTACATCGTTTGGCATTGAAAAAATCAAAGTGCAGGCCAAACACCTTTTAAACATTTTTTGGCCTTTTTCACTGACACATAAAAATCATTATAAAACCCCATTTTCCGGGGATTTTCAGTCAAATATGCGCCACAATCATCTAAAAGAAGCCGTGCGCATGTAGGCCTACTTCGCGTGCAAAATCTGGCTGTGCGTAAATCGAAGCACTCACATTTTCGGCTGCAGCAGCGTTTTCAAAGGTGTTATGAATTGATTTCAACGGTTTTTTTCTAACCAAACCTAGGCTATACTGCCCGTAAGATGCATAAAATCCGAATTTGTCCATTTTTCACTGAAATTGGCATGTAAATGGTTGCTGTTTCAACACCATTTGCCGGCAATCGCCACTTAGGGTAGCCTTTTCTCACATGTCACGCGATTTAGGGTTACTAATTTGGTTATGTAGATAATTACGCCATTTAGGGGTGCAAATTTGAGTAGATCTAATAACATCTCCAAATGAACGTTTGGTAATTAGAAAATTATTTATGAATTATCGAGTGAACCTCTTCTGGTTGTGCAATAATGTTTTAGAGCAGAAGGACACTTGAGTATGGTTACGGGTATCAAATTAGTAAATTTCACTGCTTACACCACTTAGGGTATGAAATTAGTGAGTTCCCTGTTCACGCCTTTTAGAGTATCAGAATTAATGAATTTCAAGGGAGTCACGCCACTTAGGGTAGCTTTTCTCATGTGTTACGCAATTTAGGGTTGCAAATTTGGTCATGGAGGTTACGCCATTTAATGTGCATTTCTGAGGTCGTTGGCCCGGCTGGGTAGCAAACCGTATGGAGGATCACGTACTGCCAGTGTTTAGTTGATCTTCTCAGAAGGTAATTGATCTCCAATTTGATTGTTTCTGGTTACACACTGTATATTTTTAAAGAAGATCACACGTACCAAACCTTCCATGTAAAGCCGCGTTTACACTATGTTCCCGGTGGCCACGGCAACCACGTTTCAGGCCACCGTGGACAAAACGGGATAGACGTGAAACCACGCGATAGAACGGGCTGGGCAAACGTGACAGTCCGTGATTGCCGTAGATGCCGGGCCAGATTTTTTAACTGTCAAAAAATTTGCCACGGTAGTCACGGTGCCGATGGGAAACCTGGTAGCCCGTAGTAAAACGAGTTAAACGCAATAGATAGTGACAGTACATAATAAGCCGTAACAATACTTAGAGGCTGTCCGTAGCGGGACTGGAAGCATGAGTATTTCCCGGCAGTTCACGATCATTTCAAGTTTTGTCACGTTCTGCCGCGTTTTGTCATGGTTCTGACGGTAATCAAAGGTGTATGGTAGCCAATTTGTCGCGTTCAGTTACGGTACGTCCAGGCAAGTGACGGTTTGGGGGCCTAAAAGAATACGGCGCGTTGCGATGTAATACGGTCTGATACGGCGAAGGCG
>JZLH01S0140047.1:0-10736 GCA_001188425.1 Eucidaris tribuloides
GGAATTGCTGGTTGGCCCTGAGATGGCAGGAAACACGGTGGTGGTGGAATAGACATCCTCGTCGCCAAAAATTGATGTTATGTTGTAACTAACATAACCAAACAGAAACGCTGACCGCAAACTGAAGAAACTAAAATGGAGACCAACTAAGGTGTGGCTGCTTGCCCAGTTTATTAACTCAGATCAGACTCAATCCATTACTGAAATGCATGCACTATATATAAGCACGAACACAATGAACACCGGAGGCACCTGCAGACATTCCATTCCTAACTGTCTGGCAGGCACTTGGTTTCTGCATAAATTAGCATAAGCTACTTCTGTTGCTATATAGGTGTGTATGAATCTATTAACCCGAATACTTCTAGCCATTCAGGATACACAACAAGAAGGATTGCAGAGAGACCTTGTATGGCAACGTGGCAGTGTTCAGTTTATGGGTATGGCAAGTTTCAAATTAGATAGGTCAACTTTGATGTTATAAAGAAAGGACACAGAGGTGAAAGAAAACAAATTCTTCAATTCGCATTCAACAAATGTGCTGTACTATTAAATCATGGTCATGGTTGCTATAGCTGAGCTTAATGTTGTTACTGTGTTTTGTCAAATTTTATGATAGGTTCAAGCTCTAGAAGAAAATGCATCAACTTTAAGGGCTGAAAATGGTATTGAATTTGTTTCATCAAAGAGTGTAGAAGGTTTTTTTTTTATTACAAATGATTTTAATTATATTGAGAGTTCAGTGAATTTTTACTGAAATGATGTAATCAAATATATTCTCACTTCAATTCAAAACATTGCAAGACAGAGTATTTAAAAAAACTGACCACTTCAAATCGTCTGATTGGAGGATTATGAAACAATTCTTTGTTCAATTGTAGATTTCTGTCTTGACATTACTTACGTCTGTAGTTAACGTATGTTGTGCTGAAATACATGTAGTTATAGATTATATCATTATCCACATTACCTATAGGAAAATCACTACAATTCAATTATTGTTATTATTCATAAAGTTTTGATAAGAACTAAAACAGATTTGCATGTCTGTTAATCCACATTACCTATAGGAAAATCACTACAGTTCAATTATTATTATTATTCATAAAGTTTAGATAAGAACTAAAATAGATTTGCATGTAAACAGTGTTAAACCAGTTAAAAGAAATATCATGTGGGAGTGTATTTCATATCCGTTATTTGGTTTCTCTTGATATTGACATCCAGACAAGAATTCCACAATTCCAGAGCAGTCCAATAATATTCAATCACACTAATTCAAAACATTGGAAGACAAAGTGTTTTAAAAACCCTCCACTTGAAACTGTCATCTGAATAGACTTTTTTTTGTTCAATTGTTGATTTCTGTCATGGTATTACATGTACGCCTGATTGCCTGTAGTGTAGTTAACATGGACACACACAAATGTAAGAAGTGCAGAATACCTTTGCTATTTTGAATATACTGATTGCTGTCATTATTCTCATTACCTGTATGTTATTTGCAAGTTTTTTTGTTTTTGTTTTTCATAAAAGAACACAAGGTGTAAATGTAAGACAATCTGTAATAATGTATTTAAAAAAATTGTGTGTTTGAGTTATGTGTAAATTTTCTCATTGGTTTCTGTTGATAGTTACATCCAGATAAGAGTCCCACAAATCCAGAGCATAACTTGAAAGAATGTACTCAAAAGAAGTTGTGTGTGTGTGAGTAGGGTCGGGAGAGTTTACATTTTTTTGATAAAGAAGATTTTATCACAATTCAATTCAAGTCATGATTTAATCACAATTTAAAGTGTGATTTAAATCAATAAATTAATGTATTCAATTTAAATCACTGATTTTGTTGTTAAAAAAATCATAATTTAAATTGTCAACCGTGTGTTTGAGTTAATGTAAATTTCCTTGTTTCTTTCGATAGTTACATCCAGACAAGAATCCCACAAATCCGGATCAACACGATTTGTTTGTGGAGCTGAACGAGGCATACGCTGTGTTGAGTCGACCGATGTCCAGAAGCGAGTATGACCAGGTGCTCCGTAGACCTCCTGTCACAGAAGTCAGGGTGAACAGTGTCAACGTGTCGCCAGATAACCCATTCGGAGGTCACACAGAAGCAGAGTGGTAAGCTGCATATGTGAGATGATTTTAACCCATTGAAGACTAGACGCAAGATATGTTGTGTCGAGGTCTATGGGAAATGCACATCAAAGGTAAATGACATGATTAGGGGTAGTCCTCAACTTGGGCTGAAAATACTCTAGAATCAAGTAAACTATGCAAGGATTCTCCAGTGAAAATCTTGTAGTCAAACGTTGACTCATTCTAAAATAACAAATGTCAATATCTTGTGGCAAACCTACTGTGTGGCTCTCTATGGGCCCTATTTTTATCGTGCCCTGATAGAATTAATATACTAGTATGTTCATGCTTGATTCTCCTTAAGTGAACAAATTAGAGAAAAATCCTTCCAGCTGGGAGATCCACTCTAAGTGGTGTATAGTTGGTATATATTTAAACTCATTTGGTTCTTGTGGCATTTTCAAGTGTTCCCAATCATGTCACTAACCTTTAAAGCAAAATTTAACTGTCTTTAACAGGTTAACAGGCATGTGAAAAATTCTGTACTAGAAAGTTTGGGTCATTTTCACAATATTTTTTAATATCTTAATTCCTAGACAATTTGATGTGGTCTCTGTGATTATGAAGCATTTATAAGCATTAAAATGGTAAAAACTTTGCGCAATGTCTAGGTGATAAAATAAAAATCTTGATGAAGTATTTTTGCATGGGAAACAATTGACCCAGTGTTCTCTACCTTATATGTCGTATCCATGGGATCTCTGAGCCAATCTATAATTTGAACGCTTTTGCGTTGCTGGTGTGAATACAACATTGTTTTGTCTCAGTCTGATTGTGACCCAATTGCTAACCATTCCCAGACTCATTGTCATCGACCCATACTCTGTGAGAATCAGGTCTTACAGGAGTAGTCGCTGAGTGAATAGCTTTTGTGAATACAGTGGTAACTTATGGAAAATGACTTGTATTGTTTCCTTTTATCCAAATATTGATTCTTTTGATTAAATGCCGGAGTAGATTTTTGCAACAGTACTCAACAACTTGCTTTGTTTTTTCGACAGGTTTCCCAAGACACATATATTTCGGGAGGGTGCGGAAGAGCAAGTTCACGAGAACTACTATGGAATCAAAGGAGTGAAGCGGGTGAATAACGCCATTGTAGTGTATGGCTGCTTTGTCTTCCTCGCTGTCGGTGGCATCCTCATTTTCTTCGTCTTTCAGTAAGTGGTTGTAGTATTTTATCAACAGGGGGATCGTCACTTGTCTGGCAGAAGGGCCCTATGCCCCTATCATATGTTCCAGGCAGAAGGGCCTTAACAGTAAATTTTCCCCAGCTAAAGAAATATTGCCTTATTTGATATTTGCACTAAATAGACTGACAGAAGGATCTAAAAATATCACACTTCTTTGATTTCATGTGAAAAGAGCCAATGGTTTTCAAGTTAGTATTAAGGCCCTCCTGCCGGGAACATATGCAACGACCATTCTGCCGGACAACTGACGATATGTAATGACTGAGATGATTTCATACTAGAACAATAGACAGCACAGTCTCCAGACCAAATGTACACCAGCTGGAGTGGATCTCATGGCTGGTGTGATTTTATCGGAGCATGATAGATTTAATCCCCATGGAAGGCTACACAATAAATTTGTCTGTTACAAGGCATACTGGTGGACATTATTTTACAATGAGACCACATTTGACTACAAAATTTTCACAGTAGAATCCCTGTATAGATTACTTGATTGTAGAATAGTTTTTACCTCAAGTTGAGGACTACCCCAATTATGTCACTTACCTTTAAGGACATCACCATTTCAATTTCATTTGTTAGTGTTAGTGTTATGTTTGTCTTGTCTTACCCATCAGGGTCTTGTGGCACTATTATTTGCAATGTATATGGCAGCGTGCTAACGTGCGGTGGGCGGCAAGACGTATTTTAAGATTTTAGATTGTGAAAAAAATTAAACATAATGAAATGAGTCAAATGGATGATATCAGGAAGGATGTACAGGCCTTTCCAGTAGCACTAAATTTGTAGTACCATTGTTTAAATTTTAGAATGAAAATACATCTTCTACGGTTGTTTTTTTAGATCTTCTTTCATGTTGGTTGAGTGTGGCGTGTGACATCACACTTGTGTTAAGCTATCAATTACAGAATCGATAGTGGCCTTTTATCCGAGTCACAGTTTCAGACATTGGTTTAATGACACTTCATGTCTACTTACACTAACAATAACACCAACACAAAACATGAAATACCCATTGAGGGGAAAAGTATTATGTAGAAAAGTTAAGATAAAAAGATCCCTTATAACACTACACAAAAGTAATTCCCCCTTATAAAAACTACTGTATCTTTATACGAAATGTTTTGCAGCAAAAATATTTTGAGGAGTGATTCTGGACTCTTGCCTAAATTTCTGTGTGAAACTGTGCATGATCCGGGCATATTAATGCTTGAGGCAATTGGAAGCTACTCGTATTAAGCAAGAAATAGTCCTCTTATTTATATAGTCCCAAAGTTGAGTTTTCATTTACGCAACAACGGGGTGTTTTCTGATTGTCTGTAGAATATTGAGAGAAACTACTGTTTTCTGGTGAATGGATTAAAGGTGACGACTATTATGTTAATCATTCTAATCTGTTGGACTCCCCTTACAATACCTTCCTACACTTTTTGCATATTATACGACCAAGGTGGAGCTCAATTAAAAACATGTCGTCCTGCCTGATTTGTGAATTGTAAAATTTGTTAAGCTTGTTAAAAAAAATGAAATCCGAATTTTTCGCAAATATGTATCTTTACATTTTGTACGAACATGAGAGTTGTACCATGTCATGTTGGTGAAAACACTTTATACATAAAGCAAAAGACTGCCATTGATTGTACATTATGTTGGGCAACAGAACGACCCTGCTGATTTTAAAGTGACTTTTTGCCTTTAATGCCATGCTTCATAATGCCGATGACAAGACGATCAGTCCGCATTTTCAGCACAGATTTAGTCAATGAGATGTAAACACCTGCTACATTTCTGCCTCAAATTTGCTATTCAGTTTTAAAGAATATGACTTTGAACATAAGGGGAACTTACTTTGTGTAGGTTTAGATGTAAGTGATTACAATATTGTCGGGATTTCAGAAGTTACTTAAAATCTAGTAAACTTCTGTGTTGAGGATCAATAGATTTCCATGAATTTATTGAAAATGTATACTTTTCCGAGTTTTCCCATTTTACAGAAAATCTGTGATAAAGTGTGAGGCTACTAGTTTGTATTATGTGAGTTATTAAAGACATCATATAACAATGTTTCCAATTTAAAAAATCTGAGCTTCAAGATTCCTCATGCTACCAGTGTCTCTGATAAGGTCTAAAAATGAACCCCTGAAAAAATTGTGGTTCAAAACGATCATTAAGTGCCTTTAAAAAGTGAAAATCATTGAGCGATCATTCCTGTTCTGCCCCATAGAGTGCTGTGTGGCAGAATTTCCTTTCGGCTGATAATAAATTCATGTGCCTAGCTTTGTCTGTACATATTTTACTGGTGACAGCATAACTGTCTAAACTTTTGTGTTCTAGGGTGTTTATTTGCCCATCCAAACGCTGTCAGATATGTCAGATAGCACAGTTTGACAATTTTTTAAATGGGGCTTCCACAATGTTATATAGTGTCTTTAAGTGAGGGCTATACCTCTGCTCAGTGTTGGGTCCGAGACAGTTTCTGCCGAGACGAGACGAGACCGAGACAATTACATGAAGTGTTCGAGACCGAGATGAGACACGGGACACCCAAACACTGTCTCGAGACCGAGACACCCAACACTGCCCTTGCTATAAAAAAAAGTGCAGTAACATGACATTGCCGTTATAGTTTTTATTCTGTGAATAATTATTGAAAGAATACCATTTGTGGCACAAAATTGCACCAGTGACATCCTCACAGAGTTTTGGTGAAGTGAGAGAAATGTGCACTTGAAATATACAACTTTACAAACTTCATTCTGACTTCGGAAATCTTCACAAAATCATAATAGAAATGCCATTATTTGAAGGGTATATTTTCATCTTCAATTTTTGTACTCACAATTTTCTCCAACACATGCATGTAAAAAGGCAAGGCTGTTTGACATCTCACTCCAGAAGTTGCTCAATGAGGCAAAGTATAAGGCATTGTTCAAAACGGCTAATGAAGATTCAATGAAATAAACAGGAAGGAACCTAAAAAATTCCTGGAATGTCCTCTTAACTGGTCCTTTAACATACCACGGGACATCAGAGATCTACACATTTGATAAATTGCAAGAAGGGAAATCCCCAAGTGACATCAGCTGTTGTTAATGTAGAGTTATAGTACCATAGAGACATTATGGTCAACGACGTTATATATCCATACAATATATCCATATATTTTGTTGATTCTAGCTGTCCTTTTCTTCTGGATGATTGTCTTGTTATGTGTGGCTACATTGCATTGAATCACGGAATTGTAAATAGGAGTGGAAACTCTTGTAATTTATAGAAACATATGCGTGAGTTCTAAAGCTTAACAATGGATGCGTAACATTCCACTTGGTTTTAAAGTTCCATGTACTGAGCCGCTCTTCCACCATGGGTAAATTCAGGCAACAGGCACCAGTTTCATATTTATTAAATTTGGGGTCAAATTTTGTGGTCTGCTCACTATTAAGAAGGACAGCTTTTCTTGGGAGTAGTGCATTGAACAATTTTACAAATTTAGTACGCCAATCTTTGTATAATTTGTGTGCCAGCATTGGTGAAAGGAAAACAGGATCCTGACAAAAACTCAATATGTTAGGATATTCCGAAAATTTGTGCATGTTTTAATATCCTGTCATTTAATCCATGATTTGCAATCTTTAATATAAGGTACTTCGCTAGTGCATGTTTCAGCAGGCTTTTCATATTTTTGCAGTTGAAATCGGTATGAAATTACATGATTTTGTGTTTGCTCATTCAACTCAACACACATTCAACAATGAGAAATTGAAGGGGACAGCGAACAGTTACTTAGATACTTTGTGATCTTTTCTGATCTAGGAGTTTGAACTCGAGTATTCATAAGCTCTTTTGTCTGACCACCTGGTCAATGGTTGCCAAGTAGCTTGTAACTTTTCAGTGGCTTCGAGCATGGGAACAAGGAAAAAACTTGTTTCCTCTCCTTCTATTTACAGCTCCGTGAATCCGTGATTGAACAAAGACATTGATCTGATGATTTGTGGGAAGGTTTTTGACTGGAGATGTGATATAGTCACAGTTTTTAGCTCACATTGATTCTAATGCTTTTCAGAATCCTCAAATGAGGAAGCCATAAATACTGTTTGAATGACTTTTGGTCATACTTGTAAACATGCCTAAACTTTATCATCATACGTAGATGTTTTAAACAAACAAGCATCCACAACAAGAAAAACCACCACAACAATATGTTCTTGAGAAGAAAATAATAGGAATCACAATCATACATGAATTACAGTGTGACCCATCACAACAAAACCTGTATGAAGTTGTAAACTTTTCAGCTGCAGAAATGTTGAAAAATAAATCCAAATATTATTGGGGTATTACAATTGGGTATCAGATACTTGGAATATCAAATATGCATCATATTGACAAATTTACGATTGTAATAGCTAGTAATATTTGAAAAATTGTTCACCATGGAACAAAATGGCCTTCACATTTGTCCAACTTTAGTTTAAAACTGATAGCAATTTGCATTGCTGAAAACAGGAATCTAACCAATAGCAAATGTTTTGCAAAATCTTATCTTGAAACAGTATTGATGACATGAGTGAATTTTATGAAGGGAAAGCAAGAAGGATGTATTTCAAACATAATAAGATAAAAATCCTATCCATGTGAATAAAAAAGAAAAGAAAAAAAAATACTGCATTATCAATATTTTGGTCACTGAGAACCAGTTGATGTTGAGCCTTAATTGTACTATGGGGGTGGAAACAAAATTTTCAGTGAGATTCAAATCAATGAAAAGCCCCCCCCCCCAAAAAAAAAAACCAGTTGAGTTTCATAGCCAATATATCTTGCATACCCCCCCCCCCTCCACTGGACTGGATCCTCGATTTCACAGTCACAGAATATCAAAAGATGTTTACTTTGATTCATGGATACAATATGCCAACCAACCTTAAATATTTTCAATCATGATGGATATATGTGGATTTTATCCAGTGTTTAATGGTCCTTTTCCCACATATTTACAACGTATTAAGTGTCTCTCACACATCACAAATCTTGACCTGTCAAAGAACCATAATGTGATGTCAGTTCATGATTTGATTTTTATTCCTTTGTTCAACTGGAAGTCATTATCTGCCTTCCCAATATCCGATCTGCTGCCAATCACTCGTCACCCAGCGATATCAACATCCCTCTCCACGAAGCGTGCGGCGCCACCGGGGTATTTCTATCCCGGCTTCGTAGTGTCAACAGCTGCAACTCTATCACATTCTGCCGCGTGTTTATTTTCCTTTCTGTTCAGCCACATTTTCGTTGGCATAGAAGGGTCGACTTGTTTGTATTTCACCGTAATCCTCTGTCTGGAACACAGGCTAATGTTCATCTTGCAATCCTGTCTGGAGTATGTTGCTGGAGATTGCCTTCTATGTTGGGTGGTGATGTGAAATCAAGCTTTGGCAATTTTACAAGCATTCTACTGTCCACATTTTGTTGCAGTGATTAGCTTGGACTTCTCTGTGATTCAATATTCATTGTAGCTCAATATCTGATGATAAAATTTCTTGGATAAATTAGAATTGAAGACTTAGATCTGTATGTCTTATTTGGGATAAGGTTTATATGGTTTACTTAAAACTAAAACCTCCATTCCTCTGCGATACAGCAAACGGAGAAAAATAGCGGAAATGGGAAGTGTAACACGGAAAATGGGAAATCACAAAATGCTGAAGTCATAACTTTAAGATGGGTAGTAAATTACTACATAAACAAATATAAAAATGTCTAAAATCATTAAGTAAAATAATACCATTACCAAGCGTTAGAGTAAACTTAAATGACCCTATAGCAAACCCCTCTGCCGGCCGTCTTTCTCACTACCACTGACTACGGCTGCTCCATTTCACCGAGGCTGAGTTGTAATCATGCAAGTATGTGGAAATATTTGGTGTTTATATACGTGATTTTGAGTAACGTGGAAAATCGCAGAAAATGGAAAATGTAAAAAACAGAATTTTGATTTTGTAAAACGGCAAAATGGAGGCCTTACTTAAAACATTAATGATCCCACTGTACATTCATTTGTTTGTTTTTTACATTTTATAATTATATTGTAATTTTGTTGGTATAGAGCCACAAGGGCGCTATTGCTATACAGTTTGTACAGTAATAGTGACTTTCTGGTTCTGATCTGACGATTTGTTGATTTTGTATTGTTTAACTTCGTAAATTGTTGATAATTGCATTTTTAGTGCAAATGTGGCAATAAAGTCAATTCAATTCAAATCTTTTTCCATACGTACTGTACTTGCAACCAAGAAGTTCAATTCCCTGTAGGCCTATCTGATCATGGTCCCTGGTGGTGGCTGGCCCACATCCATTTCTCCCTCCTCTCCATCAATAATAAATGAACAAATAAATTATCATGTCAAACTAAGAAATGTTTATTTTCCGTCTGATCTGCCTCATTTATTGGCAATGAGTCATAGTGCATGCCATAACCGCATATATATATGGATGACTTATGGTGGTGATGTGTAGATTCCTCCCTCTCTGGGAGAATATTTTCATCCTCCTCATCCTCGTGTGTAACTCATCCTTTCTAACAGATGCCGGTATCATGACCTTGGTGCCAATCTGTTATTATATCTTGCCCATCAGATTTACTGATGCTGAATTGATGGATCTGGGAAACATCCCATCCAAGATAACATTGCAAAATGATTTAAAGCTAATGAACAATTAATAGACAGTATATTGAAGAAGTTATATAAATTGCTAGTTTTGATTATGATCATATTTATGTTCCTGATTTGTAATTATTCATTTCATCATCATTATTATCATTATTATTATTATTAGTAGTAGTAGTAGTAGTAGTAGTAGTAGTAGTAGTAGTAGTATCAGTATTAGTATTAGTATTATTATTATTGTTATTATTATTATATTATTATTATTATTATTATTATTATTATTATTATTATTATTGTTATTAATATTACTATTATGATTATTGTTATTATTGTGTTAATATTTCTTTCATCATTTTGAGTGTTGTTATTTAAAGTATTATAATGATTGCTGACAGAAGTAACAGTGCAGTAATACAAGTGATAGACAACAGTATTTGTATTACTCTTCCTACTATAGTTAGTACTGCTACTACTACTACAACTATATTACTACTACTACTACTGCTACTACTACTACTGCTGTTACTATATTGCTACTTCTACTAGTACTGATATTACTATGTTACTACTTCTACATCTACTACTGCTATTAGTATGTTGTTACTACTACTACTACTACTACATCTACTATTACTATTATTACTACTACTACTACACCTGCTGCTATTGCTGTTACTACTATTACTACTTCTACAATTACTGTTACTGCTACTACTACTTATACTACTGCTATTAC
>JZLH01S0140047.1:12148-23637 GCA_001188425.1 Eucidaris tribuloides
GTGAACACACTTTATAAATAAAGCAAAAACTTGCCACTTATTTACTCAATTATGGGCCATAAGAACGACCCGCTGGTGACTATTCGAAAGTGACTTATTTGCCTTTAAATGCATGTGTCAGTGTTCATCAATACAAACCGATCAGGTGCATTTTCGCACAGAATTAGTCATATGGTGTAAAAGACACCCCTGATAAATTTTTTGCTCAAATTTGCTTCGCTTAAAAGTATATGGTACTTTGAATAAGGGCGGGAACTTACCTTCTATTGGTTAGTGTTTAGATGTAAGTTGTATTACAATATTGTCCGGGATTTCAGAAGTTACTTAAAATCTCAGTCAAACGGTCTGGCTTGGGATCAATAGATTTTCAATGAAATTATTGAAATGTATTACTTTGCCCGTAGTTTTCCCATTTTACAGAAAATCCTGCTGATAAAGTGTTGAGGCACTAGTTTGTATTATGTGATTATTAAAGACATAATCATTACAATGTTTTCCAATTTAAAAAATCTGAGCTTCAAGATCCTATGCTACCAGTGCTCTGATAAGCTCTAACAAATGAACCCCTGAAAAAATTGTGTTCAAATTACGGATCATTAAGTGCCTTTAAAACAGTTGAAAATCATGAGCGATCCATTCCTGTTCTCGCCATGAGTGCTGTGTGGCAAGAGAATTTCCTTTCGGCTGTTAATAATTTATGTGCCTAGCTTTGTCTGTTACGATTGCTTGTACAGCATATGACTGTCAAATTTTTGGTTCTTAGGTGTTTATTCGCCCATCAAACGCGTGGTTCAGATATGTCAGATAGCACAGTTGACAATTTTTTAAATGGGGCTTCCACAATTTACTATAGTGTCTTTAAGTGAGGGGCCTATACCTCTCCTCTAGTGTTTGGGTCGAGACAGTTTCTGCCGAAGACGAGACGAGACGAGACAATTACATGAACAGTGTTCAGAGACCGAGAAAGACACGGGACACCCACAACACTGTCTCGAGACCGAAGACACCCAACATACTCCCATTGCTATAAAAAAAAGTGCAGTACTGACATTTGCCGTTATAAGTTTTATATTCTGCTGAATAATTTATTGAAAGAATACCCATTTGTGGCAACAAAATTGCACCGTGGACATCCTCCACAGTATTATGGTGGAAGGTAGAAGAAATGTCACTTGAAAATATACAACTTACAAACTTTCATTCTGACTCTCCGGAAAATCTCACAAATATCATAATAGAAATGCCATATCTTGAAGGGTATATTTCATCTTCAATTTTTGTACTCACAATTTTCTCAACACAGCATGGTAAAAAGCTAAGGCTGTTGAACACTCTCACTCCAGAATTGCCCTCAATGAGGCAAAGTAGTAAGCGCATTGTATCAAACGCTAATGAAGATTCAATGAATAACTAGGAAGGTAACCTAAAAAATTGCGCCGTGGAAGTCCTCTTGACTGGGTCCATTTAACTTACCACGGGACATCAAGTATCTCACAGTTTGATAAATTGCAAGAAGGAAATCCCCAAGTGACATCAGCTGATTGTTAATGGTAGATTTATAGTACCATAGAAGACATTATGGTCATCGACCGTTATATATCCATACAATTACGTTATCCATATATTTATTTGATTCTCCTGTCCTTTTCTTCTGAGAGATTTCTTGTTATGGTGGACTACATTGCATTGAATCAGCGCGAATTGTAAATTTAAGGACGTGGAAACTCTTGTTAATTACTAGAAACATAATCGTGTGAGTTCTAAAGCTTAACAAAATGGAAATGCGTACATCATTCCACTAGTTTTTAAAGTTCCATATACTAGAGCCGCTCTTCCACCATGGATGTAATTCAACGCAACAGGGCACAGTTTATATTTATTAAATTTGGGTCAAAAATGTTTGTGGTTGCTCACTATTAAGAAGGACAGCTTTTTTGGGGAGTAGGCATTTGAACAATTTTACAAATTTAGTACGCCATCATTCTGTATAATTTGTGTGCCAGCATTGCGTGAAAGGAAACAGGATCCTGACAAAAACTCAATATGTTAGGATATTCCAGAAAAATTTGTGCATGTTTAATATCCTGTCACTTTAATCCATGATTTGCAATCTTAATATAAGCGCTACTCGCTTAGTGCATTGTCTTCAGCAGCTTATTTCTATTTTTTGCGTTGAATCGCGTATGAAATTACATGATTTTTGTTGCTCATTCAACTCAAGCACAGCATTCAACAATGATAAATTGAAGGGACACGCGACAGTTACTTAGATATGGTGATCGTTTTCTGATCTAGGAGTTTAGAACACTCGAGCTATTCATAACTCTTTGTGCTGACCACCGGGTCGAAATGGATTGCAAGTGCTTGTACTTTTCACGTGGCTTCGAGCATGGAACAAGGAAAAACTGTTTCCTTCTTCTATTTACAGCTCCAGTGAGGATCCGTGATGAACAAAGACATTGATCTGAGCATTTGTGCGAAGGTATTTGACTGTCTCGAGAATGTATGATATATTAACAGGTATTTTAGCTCCACATTTGATTCTAATTCTTTTCAGATCTCCAATGAGGAAGCCATACAATACTGTTGAATTGACCTTTTGCGTGCAATTGTAACACTGCTAAACTTTATCACTCATACGATAGATGTTTTTAAACAACAAGACACCACACAAGAAAAACCACCCAACAAATATGTCTCGTGAGAAGAAAATGAATAGGAAATCCACAATCATACTATTGAATTACATGTACCCATCATCAACAAAACCTGTTATGAAGTTTGTAAACTTATCAGCTGCAGAATGTTGAAAAATAATGCCAAATAGTTATTGGGTAATTACAATTGGGTACTCACGATACACTTGGAATATCCAAATAGCATCATATTGAAAAATTTACGCAATTGTAATAGTAGTAATATTTGAAAATTTTCACCAGTGGCAACCTAAAAATGCCTTCACATTGTCCAACTTTAGTTTAAAGCTGATAGCAATTTCTGCTATTGCTAAAGAAAACAGGAATCTAACACAATAGCAAATGTTTTGCAAAATTTCTTATCTTGATAACAGTATTGATGACTATGAGTGAATTTTATGCAAGCGAACAAGAAGGATGTATTTCAAAACATAATGAGATAAAAAATCCTATCCACGTCATAAAACAAAGAAAAGAAAAAAAGATACTGTTATCAATATTTGATCACTAGAAGAACGTTGATGTTTGAGCATAATTGTACTATGGCGGTGTGAAACACAAATTTTCAGTTCGAATTCAAATCAATGAAAAAGCCCCCCCCACCAATAAAAAAAAATAACAGTTGAGTTCATATCCAATTATATCTTGCATTACCCCCCCCCCCTCATGACTGGCATCTCATTTCACAAGTCACAGAAATATCAAAAGATGTTTTACTTTGATTCATGATACAATATGCCACCAACTCTTAGAATAAATCATGATGGATATAATTGTGGATTTTAGCCAGTGTTTAATGGTTGCTTTTCCCACATATTTACAACGTGATTAACGCTGTCTCTTCACACATCACAAATCATTGACCTCTGTCAAAAACCATAATGTGATGTCAGGTCTCATGATTTATGATTTTTATTCCTTTGATTCAACTTGGATAGTCATTATCTGCTTTCCCATATATCCGATCCTGCGCAAGTCACTGTACACCCAGCGATATCAACATCCCTCTCACAAGCGTGCGGCCGCCACCGGGGTATTTCTATCCCAGGCTTCGTGGGTGTCAACAGCTGCAACTCTATCACATTCTGCAGCCTGTTTATTTTTTCCTTTCTTTTCGTGCCACATTTTCGTTCATAGAGAGGGTCGACTTGTTTGTATTTCACCGCTAATCCTCTGTCTGGAACACAGGCTAATGTTCATTCTTGCAATCCTGTCTGGAGTATTGTTGCCTGGGAGATTGCTATCTATGTTGTGTGGTGATGTGAAATCAAGCTTTGGCAATTGTACAAGCATTCTACTGTCACAGTTTGTTGCCAGTGGATTAGCTTGGACTTCTCTGTGATCTAATATTATTGTTAGTTCAATATCTGATGATAAATTTCTTGGATAAATTAGAATTGAAGAATTATGATCTGTATGTCTATATTTGGCATAAAGGTTTATATGGTTTACTTAAAACTAAAAACCTCCATTCCTCTGCGATACAGCAAACGGAGAAAAATAGCGGAAATGGCGGAAAGTGAACACGGAAAAATGGGAAATCCACAAAATGCTGAAGTCATAACTTTAAGTGGGGTTAGTAAATACTACATAAACAAAATAAAAATGTATAAAATCATAATAAATAATACCTTACCAAGCGTTAGAAGTAAACTTAAATGAACACTATTAGCAACCCTTGCCGGCCGTCGTTCTCACTACCACTGAATACGGCTGCCTCATTCACCGAGGTGAGTTGTTATAATGCAAGTATGTGGAAATATTTGTGTTAATATGACGTATTTTGGAAGTAACTGAAAAATCGCAGAAATGGAAAAATGCCTAAAAAACAGAATTTTGATTTTTGATAAACGCAAAAGAGGCCTTACTGTTAACACAATAATATCCCACGTCACATTCATTTGTTTGTTTTTATAATTTTAATAATTATATTTGTAATTTCGTTGGTTTATAGCAGCCCAAGGGACGTATTGCCATATCAGTTGTACAGTAATTAGTACTTTCTGTTCTTGATCTGACTTTTGTTGATTTTGTATTGCTTTACTTGTAAATTGTGATAATTGAATTTTTACGTTGAAATGCTGGCAATAAAGTCAATTCAATTCATATCTTTTTCATACGTACGCACTTGAATCAAGAAGGTCAATTCCGCTGTAGGCTATCTGATCATGGTCCCTGGTGGTGGCTGGCCCACACTCCATTCCCCTCCCTCTCCATCAATAAAATAAATTGAACAATAATAAAATTATCATGTCAAACTAAGAATATGTTATTTGCGTCTGATCTGGCCTCATTTCATTGCAAATGAGTTCCATAGCTGCATGCATAACACGCCCATATATATTGGATGACTTATGGTTCGTGATGGTAATTCCTCCCTCTTCTGGGAAGAATTTTCATCCCTCTCATCCTCGTGTGTAATCTCATTCTTTCTTGAAGATGCGGTATCATGACCTTGTTGCCAATCTGTTCATATATCTTGACATTCAGAATTTTACTTGATGGTGCAATTGAGTGGATCTGTGAAAACATCCATCCAGACATTAACATTGGAAAATATTTAAGCTAGTGAAAAATTAAATAGAAGTATAGTTTGAAAAGTTATATAATTGCTTAGTTTGATTCTGATCATATTGCAATGTTCCTGATTTGAATTATTATTTCATCATCATTATTATCATTTATTATGATTATTGCAGTACGTAGTGTGGTATAGTAGTAGTAGTAGTAGTAGTAGTATTCAGATAAGTATATATTACTATTATTTTTATTATTGTATTATATATATTATTATTATTATTATTATTATTATTATTATTGTGTATATATTACTTTTATGATTATGTTATTATTGTGCTTAAATTTTCTTCAATTCATTTGCAGTTTGTTATTTAAAAGTATTATAATGAATTGATGACAGAAGTAACAGATGCAGTAAATACAAGTGATAAGACAACCCAGTATTTGATATTACTCTTGCCTACATATAGTTAGTACTGCTACTACTACTAACAACTTATATTACTACTACTATACTGCATACTACTACATCTGCGTCTGTTACATATATTGCTATTCTACTAGTACTGAATATACTATCTGCTTTACTACTTCACATCGACACTATGCTATTATGTATTGTTGTTTCGACTACTACTACGTACGTACAATTATACTATTTACTGATTATTAACTACTAACTACTACATCCTGGCTGCCTACTTGCCTGTTAGTAGCTACTACTACTCTACAAATTACTGTTATGCTTGACACACTTATACTCCTGCTCATTATATGATTGGTACTACTACTTTTATACTACTACTATCTAGGTACAATCTAGCTATCTACGTTAACAACTACTAACTACTATAGTACTATCTACTATTACACTATTGTATGTTATTTATTCAATAATTCAAATAAATACCCCTTTCTGCCAAGTTAATGTTTTCTTGATTCAGTATTATCAGATTTTATTAATATTTAAAACCGGCTTACTCTATATTTATTAGTATTTAAATCTTATTTGTTGACTTGTTATGGAAGGGCATATAAATACTTTTGTTGGCAATTGTTCAACTAAAAAACTCATGCTGCATGCTCTTGCAGGCACATGAAAACTTATTATGTCATAGTGGTGTATGTGACCCCTTGCGTTAGCAGGCCGCACCAAAATAAAAATTTTAGTCACTTCTTGCATTTGTACAACCAATATAACTCAAAAAAGCATACTTAATCAGAACCACACAGAAAGAATAATACATTTTCTGAACAGGCTATAACTTCAAGAGACATCTATCAGCCAAGGTCAAGTTGCTATACAGGGATGTAGTAAAAAAAAAATATTACAAGGGTAATATCACAAAAAAGGATATAAATTGTGTGATATTGTCGCAACTCATTTACACTTCGTCAGTATTAAGTCGCTGGCCCAAAAATTGATGTGATGTTTGACAAAGCACTACTTTCAGCTTTATGAAATGTAATGTTTTTACTACTTTTCAGACTTTCAGATGAATGTGATAACAGGATGTGACAACAATTATGTTTTAAAATTGTGTTTGCGATTGCTGTACCAAAAACCGATCTAATTTACACTATTTAAACAACAATTTATTAACACCATAGACTAACAAATTGAGAGATTAAATAGTAGATTATTGTTTAATAAAGATGGATAAGGGTAGTGTATTTAAAATTTAACCAAAATGTAGCCTGAAGTGAACGATACTTGTGTGTCCTTACATACCAGTACTATCATCTTCATAACGTGTACAAGTCAATGGCAAGCATAAGCTACACCAGTCATTAATTAAGTAATTAATGACCTAGAAGACAATTAATTTCATTTTACTTTTGAGAATTGTAAAGTACAACATGTGTTAAGTTAATCAGATGCATATCATAACTCCAAGATAGCTTATCTGCTGCAAATAGTAGGAAAAACCAAAGGGTACAGGTGAATTTGCAATTTCTCCATAGAGATTGTACACACTCCTCCTCCGCTTATCCTCCTCCGCTTATCCACCAGATTTACCCTCGTTAACAGTTTTGCATTTTTCACTAATTAAACAAAGTGTAATGAAAGGTTGCTTATCAGATTTTAAAAGCAGGGTAATTTTGCTGCAGAATGAGCCCAAATTCATCATAATTGGATAAAGGATAGCTCTGATGCATCAAGTTCAATTAAGAAGAGGACTGAAAAATGTAACACCACCAGGTATTTGGGGGTCCCACCATACGACACATGACCTTATTTTAATCTTGCCAGGCAACCACATGGATATCTACATCTCTTTTTATAAAAATTATTTCATTCCTCATTTTCTTTCACATTCTACTCTGTTTACCTCAGACAAAGCAGCCAATATGCAATCCAGAGACTAGATGACAAGGACCGAAGAATAGCTAAATTGTATAACGAGGCCAAAGAAAGAGCAAGGTAATTATAATTCTGTACTTGTACACAACAAACAATTACATGACTACATTGTCCTTTATATCAAAATGCTCCTTAGATTTCAGAGTTGCTGAAAGATAAATGCAATGTAAAATTGTGAAACAATGCACTTAAAGGCAGGGGATCTCTTTTGCATGCCTAAAAATTAACATTGTGTAAATACAATGGCATTTAGAAGAAAATACCATCTCGGAATCTTAAACAAAATATAGGAGCTAGAAACTCAGTTTTAGTGGAATTATGGTGACCGTTAGACTCTGATTTGTGAGAAAAAAAAATTCCTACCATAGAACGCACACTAAACAGTTATTGTTTTTCTTTCGCATTTTTCAAATTCTATGCAATTACTGACCCCCAAATTTCACAGACATACCTTTCCTCAATAGCCTAAGGGCATGGGCTATCATTTCCTTGTCTGCGGGGATGTTTGCAAATGTGACCCACTGCCTTTAAACCTGTGTATAGAAGCTATGGAAACCATAAATATGTCCACTATAGACAGGTGACTGCTTAGACCTGTTTGACTATATACATTTTGTAAATGGTAAAGAATTACAAGAATTATTATGTAAAAACTGATTTTATATATTTCACATCGTAACCACTTTGATGATGTTCAAATCAAGAAGACGGTCTTCTAGCGGATATTTTATTATGAGTTTCCAGGGTTTCAGTTCGTGTTTCTGATCTGTCTCATTCCTCATCCAACAGTCAATGGACACAATAGACAGAAACTCAGTGATTAAAGCAGGTATCAATGATCTTGATTTGACAAATTTGAAGTTTTTGTTCCTCTTCTTTTTCTATCCTCATCCAACAGAGTCAATGGACACAAAAAACAGATGGAATTATTGCGAGAACGTCATCAGGAATTCCGCATGAAAATCAAGAATCTAGGTAATGAATCCTAAGGGGCTCTGAGGGGGGCGTGTCCGAGAATGCATGTGACACTGTCGTACATGAAGAGAACGCCATCAATTATAGGAGACACTACTTACAAATTATGCAGGATCTGACTGTAGAGTATCTTTTATTGGAAACTAAGAACAAGGTATCTTGGGCTAGGTCTATGGAGAATGCATGCTACATTTAAATCATCTCCAACGGGTTAAGCAGGGATGTCCATTTGTTAGGTCCAAAGCGAACATCATCTCACCTGTGGACAAGTGGAATTTTCATCCAGTTCGGAGAAGCTGTGGTTAATTTGCTAAGATTCGCAATGTAAAGCCAAGGTCCAATCTCACTGGAGGAGACATCACCAAGGCTCCCACGACTAATCAGTCGCAGCTACTTAGGATACCAAAAAATGGCTTGAACTCTTGCCAAGCAGATGTCTCTGAGACCTGCTGGTGATATCTTTGCAGTCGAGGAGCATGATAACATAATTGATATTCATTGATTCATCATTAATTTGGAGAAGTTGCAGAGACTTTTCCAAGACTTTGGAGTCCAGTTGGCACCTTGAGGTAATTAATTCATTGATCCATAGTTAATTTGATGGAGATGTCGCAGCGATGTCACAGCGATGTCTCCTTGAGACTAGCCAGGTCTCTGTGGAGTTGCGGGAAAATGAAACATGTTCCATTTTTATTGGAGACTTCTTCCATTCTCCAGCAGGTCTCGGAGATGTCATTGCGATGTCTCCGCGACCTGCTCTTACCAAGAAAACTTCAGGGACACTCAAGTCGCCAACTAGTCTCCAGGCCAGTGAGACACGGTCTTAATGCTTAGAATGTGTAGGGGAATCCCCTAGGATAATGCTTAATTGGTAGTAGCAAGGAGGTTCGAGAGCTGGAGTAACAGCTATTCAATTCTCTTTGAATGATGTTCTATGCTGCCACTCGAGAATATGTTGTGTATGTGCAAAACTAGATCTGCCTTGCAGGTGGGCAGACACTAGCATTTTGTTTGATAGTATAATTACTAGTCCTTTTCAAAAGAAGAAATGTTTCTATGGTGATTACTTTTCACTCTTACCCAAGAGAAAAAGAATGAGTGAGCGCACAGACGCGTGGTACTTGCAAAACGAAAATAGGCCAAAATTTTATGAAATATGGACAGAAATTACTAAACTTACGCATACTTGGGCACTATTTCGATGTATTTACCAATGACAGCTATATTTGAAGGTTATAAATATCTCAAATCTTTTTTGGAATTGATTGGAAAAGTGACAAACTTGGGATAAGAGAAAGCCAGGGTATGGTTAACAAAATTGTTCACAAAATGCAACTTTGATTTAAGCTTGCACAAAGGATTTCCGACAGTATTTGTTTTCCCTTTTAAATCTCACTCATTGGAAAATAAAATCACTATATTCAACTAAGAAACAAATGATATATCCCTGATATTTTATGAAATATGAAAGCTCATTTTCAGTTCTTTCTATGAAGTTGTCAGCATTGCACATCCAACATCAAAGACACTAAAGCACCTGAAGAACTCTTTTGTATGTCTGTACACATCTGACAGCTGTTTGAATTCATTATTGCTAGTTGGGATTCCAGCTCTTAAACCTCCTTGATAGTATATAGTACTTAAATCATTAATAGACTAATATTGCAGCAAGGAGATTAATAGCCCAAGTATAGGTTTGGTAAATGGTGAAAGAATAAAATTGTTTCCTGTTGAGTTTTTTTTTTTAGATAAATGCCCTGAAAATCACATGTTCTGAAATGCGTCCATTTTTTTTTCTTAGAAATTGCTGAACAGAAAAAAAAATCTTGAGGTCCCCTGACCATAGGAAATGTTCATAGCGATACCTGCTCTCTGATGATTTAAAAATCACAATATGTCATAAGAAACCATTTTCAGTAGGGTTGATGGCTTGATGTTGTTTACTGATTACTAACTCTTAACATGACAATACTGTCCTTTGTGAAACATCAATACAAGTTTGTCTGATCAACCAAAACTATATTTGGGCTTTTAAGACAGGAGATCTAACTATGAATGAATTCAAACAGCTGTTTTTTTTTAAGGATGTTAAACAGAAATTCTCTAGGTTTCTTTAGTGTCTTTGATATTACGTTGTCAATGCTGCCAACTTCATAGGAAGAGCTCATGATGCATTTTGATCATATGACAAACTGAATATTTCACTTATTTTTCAGTCGATTACAGTGATTTTCTTCCATAATGAATAAACATGACAAGTGAAAACAAAAACTGCATATTTTATGAAAAATGTTAGAACAATACCCTCCTTTTATGCCAATTTTGACACTTTTCTGATTAATGTTGACAAATGAATTTGAGGTATTTATGAATTTTGAATATAGTTCTTTATGGTACATGTCAAAATAGTGCACAGGCATGCCCACTGGAGTAGTTTTCATGTACATTCCATATTTTCATGTTTTCATTTCGGGCTTCCCTCCTAAGAATTGTGTGTTCACCCAGGCTTTTGCAATTGGACTCAGTGAAAAATGACTACCAAAATAAAACTTTTGTGGCTACTAATAGAAAAAAGAATTCTATTGTCTTTCTATCTAAAAGGAAGATCCAGTTATAACATATGCAACATATTTTTAAATAATGACATAGAACATCATTGAAAAAGAATTGAATTATTGTAACTCCATCTGTCATACCTCATTGATTTCAGACAAACTATTCTGTCTTATCACATTCTCCTTTGTTAGCTCATCCGGCCCGAAGGGCCCGATGAGCTTATGCCATGGCGTGGCGTCCGGCGTCCGTCCACAGTTTTGAAAATGCTTCTTCTTCATCATTTCTCTACCGATTTTGATTCTGATTGTTTCATATGATAGGGCTAGGTGGGGGATTTAAAACTTCTACACAGAATCGTGAAATTCATTATATTTTTT
>JZLH01S0140083.1:6296-18399 GCA_001188425.1 Eucidaris tribuloides
AAAGCTGTTAAATAACGTGGTATGTATTACAATAATTATATCCACTCCAGGTAAAGATTCACATATTTTTTAAACTCGAAATTGGCTTTTTGCTTTCTCTTTCTCCTCTTTCTCCCTCCCCCCCCCCCCCCATTTTCACTCTGTCATGCATAGACTCTTTAATTTACTTTACTCTCACTCTCATAAGCTTCGTGTTTTAATATAAACCTTTTGTGGTGAACGTCAATTATTCAAATATGTAATCGTCAAGATGGACTCATAAGCAGAAGCTTCAAGCCTTTACAGCAAAGTAAGTAAGTAAATTGATATTAAGATATACTTTCCACAATTCACCTAATATATCTTTTGTTTATTCTCAAATAATTGCAGCAGTCGTTGTATTGTAGCAGTCTGTGCATCACGTAGCCTACTTAATGTATGCATATCTACATGTGAAGAGCGTGCAAGCAAAAGGCGCTTAATCTACTTTGATGAATTTGGAGAAAAGAGCATTTCTTTGCCGGAGTATATACACGCGAAAATGAAACTAAAATGTTGTGTATTGGTGCAATTTAGTGCCAACTTTTACTTATTTTGTAACTAGACAAGTGGCTGGCCGATTTACTGATGCTAATAACTCGAAAAGTGGATTTAGCACCTTTTGCTTGCAAATTCTCCATGTATATAACTGTATTCATGAAGAGATCTTATCCTTCCTATGGGCTGACCCTAACCTTTAAATATTTCGAAGTGTGTCGGTTTTTGGGGGTTAATAAATGTTAATTTTGTTTTCCAACAGTCAATGGATGCTGGTTATCCATTCTTCGTCCTCCCCGTGGCCGACGGTCATTTCCTTCTAGATGACCCCAAGAAACTCGCCGCCGAAGGATCCATCAACCATGTTGACGTTATTAATGGGTGCCTCCAGGACGAAGGAACGGTAATGCTGCAAATACCTGGGGAGGATCCAAACAAGAAACCGAACGTGAACCAGACCACTTTTAACGATTTACTCTCACTTAACCTGGCCACCACAGATCCACTCGTCATCAATTTCACGACCTTTGTTTATGGGTCTCCATCACTGGTAAGAGGCACCACCGACGTTCCATAATAGACAAGTTACTAAGCTTATGGAAGACCAGTTTACAAAATATTGTAAAACTTTGCCATCTGACAAATCTGACAGTGTTCGAATGGACAAATTAACACCCTAGAACACCAAAGTGCAGATAGTTATGCTGTCACTTGTAAAATATGTACAGATCAAAATTGGTACGTGAATGATTCTCGGCCGATACAAATTCTGCAACACAGCAGTCTATCTAGAATGCTGGAATAGTCTTTCAATGAGTTTTACTTTATCAAAAACCCTAGTAGCTTACATTTTTTAAATGGAAATATTGTTATACGATGCCTTTAAACGAAGATAAATATTGTTCTTAGCAATCAGAGACCTGGCCCGAGGCTTGCCCGACCATAGCATAAACCTAATGTATGCCAGTCGGATTCCAAGTATTGAAATGTATTCGTTTTTTAACATTTGGAATTTGGAATTAATGGTAACCAGGCAAAAAAAATCATAAATGTGAATATGATTAGTAAACTAATTAGTTAAAGGAACATTCCGTGTTCATAGAAGGTTGAAACTTAATGTACACCATCTGGCAATCAACACACGTCGAAAAGAAAACTAAACTTCAATACTAGTACCACTCCCTCATACTATCTAGCCTGTTATATGGATCAGAAACTTGGACTCTCAAGAAAACAGATGAAAACAGACTACTCGTCTTTTAGATGGCATGCTCATGCAAAATTATGGGGGTTACAAGACTAGATAGAATCGAGAACAAAAAACGATCAGAGAGGTTCTTGACACAAAAACACAGTAACAGACAGCATCCAAGAAAGACGTCTCAAATACTTTGTTCACATGACAAGAATTAATGGAACCTAAAAGATACCCTAAAATTGTACTAGAGGGAAGAACCTGTGGAACGAGACCCAGAGGCAGACCACAGAAGAAGTGGATTGATTGTATAAAGGCTGATTGCAACACTAGGAACATACAACAACTGATAGCAGCTAGCCACTTGGCGTTAGCTAGATATACCTGGCGGGCCATCGTGAAACAGAAGCCATCACACAGCTTGCTAATAGGGACGGCTTAGGTCAAGATCAATGTAGCTCAAAATGCTTTAAACGGTACAATTTCGTTGATATGATGCTTTTCAGGTTTGATGGGCCTTTGGTCTACATTCTGGTTGGATTCCATTCCTTTCATATGGAAATAAAATATCACTAGTTCTGTTTTAAGAGTGTGTACACACTAAGAAAAATTTGCTAATTGGCTCAAGTTTGCACCTATAAAGCTGCAGACCAATGTCACACTGGGAGCCACTTTAAAAGTGCAACTTTGCACCTTTCTGAAAGGTACAAGGTTGCAACTTTCTGAAAAGTGCAAAGGTGCACCCAAAAGGTCCAAAGTTGCACCATAGAAAATAATAATAAAAATATTCTTTCTCTTGCAAACTGTGTGCTTTTGTGTGTGAACCGCAATTTACGTTTATTCCAGTGCCATTAATAGTATTTACATTATAATACACTTTATTTGTTAACACTTACAAATATTTAAAACTCGTAGAAATGTGACCTTATCAGGGCTCGAACCTGCGACTTTCTGCACGTGAGACGGACTCTCTACCCACTTGGCCAACACGCTGGCCGTGAAGGTGTGTATTTTCACATAATTATACCGTATAGTGTTAAAGCCAGAGGTGCATTATTTTCATCCTTTTAAGGAAAAAACTTTGGACCTATATGCCGTTTTCGTAATATATTCAAATTCCATGCATACCTTTTAAACAAATGTTGTTTTGACAATCTGGCAGCTTGTCTGAGCTTGTCCTACATAAAAAAAATAGTATAATGTATGCAAGTTGCATTTTCCGTATTGAAACTGTATTCATAGAAACAGATGGTAGAAATAGCTCACACCAGGCTTCGTAAGAGAAAACATCCATAACTTTGCATAAATGTTCACCTAAATGGCGCAAACAAAATGGAGTGGGGCGAGCGCTCAGCCGTGAAAGGTGCAGAATTGCTCGAATACCGTGGCAGAAATTGCTCTGCACCTATTACTGCAAAATGTGCGGACCTTTATTTTTTAGTGTGTAATATACATTTGTTTAGCTATTGAGAATGTATAATGTCTCGACAGAACAGAATTATATTAACAAATACATTGACAAAGGTAATTTCACAGAAAGAAAAAAAACCTATCAAAGTATCTTACTACATTTTATACATTTTAAAAACGATATTTAGCAAATATACGCCTTTCTAAGTACATTCTTGCTATATATTACGTTGTAAACACGTTTACAGACCGAACGTTGTTACTCAAATCACTTAACACCGGTGCCCAATTCTTAAACACTGGCATTATAGGTCAATAATCTAAACATAATTTTTCTAAAGATGGTTTTTGCTATCTTTTTAAACATTAATTTTAATTGACGTCACGCTTTTCACAGTATATTAAATGTATCGTATAACAATGTTTCCAGTTTAAAGATCTGAGCTTCATGATTCCTCATGTTACCAGTGTTTCTGAAAAGGTCCAAAATGAAGCCCTGAAAAAACTTGACAGTTTAAAACAATCATTAAGTGCTTTTAAAAAGTGAAAATCATTGGGCAACTTTTCTAGTTTTCCCCCATAGAGTGCTGTGTGGCAGAATTATTCTCTGCTGACAAAAATTCATGTTTCGATTTATATCTGTATAGTCGATTTGACAGTCCCATAGGCCCAATACACCAACCTAGAAATGTTCTTTCCTATGAAGTTTTTTTGTTGATTTGTGTTCCCATGGGGTCCTAGAACAAATTCAGCTTGGTTGCCCAAGTGGCAACTTTGGGCAATTTTGCTAATTTGCATAAATCCAAAATGGCCGCCAGGCGCCATCTTGAAAAATTAACTTTTGAACTCTTTGCCCCAGAATAGTGAATAATACCTCTATTAAGGGGTTTGGGGGTGTTCTGAAGCCATTTCTACTATTATCTTTGCAATATAAGGTCATCTTCAGGTCAAATCCAAGATGGCCGCCGGACGCCATCTTGAAAAATTAACTTTTCAATCCCTTCTCGGAGAATGATGAGTAGTACCTCTTTGTAGGGGTTTTGGGGGGTGCTGAATCCATTTCTGTTATTAGTTTTGCAATATAAGGTCATTTTCAGGTCAAATCCAAGATGGCCGCCAGACGCCATCTTGAAAAATCGACCTTTTGGGACCTTGGGACTATCGAGACGTCTAGCACGCAACCTGGGATCAGTACTCTCACATTCCCTCGGCTCACTACCAAATAGTCCAAGTCTGTTGGCAATAGCAGGGCTATTCCACTTCTGCACTATACTGGCCCTAAGAAGGTGACGCCCCCTTCAGTGCCTACTGGCAAGTCTACAGGAATCAGTTATACTGTAGTGTGTGCTCAACATGACGCTTTATTGACTGCGCAACAGATGGACACACAGTGGCTCAACAGCTTGAGTCAAGGGCAATATGCTATGGAATGGAATGGCTTTAACAATCAGCTATCCAGGAAGCAGGGAGCACTCAAACCTACAAACATCTACATGTTTTGTCCTTTGATTGATGCACCACCCTCTCATCTACAAACCATCTTCACTGCACTCACATATACATGCAGTATTCACTAGTTGACATGGGGATGGAAAAGGTTCATGTGTGCATGGACATGCAGTTGTTCGTAGTAACCAAACAAGTGTGCTGGTACCAGCCCATGCAGTTCCATATATGTCATCGTCCATACGGGCAACATTTGTTTGAAGCAGCTATACCCTCAAACGCATGATGAAGTACTTCTTCCTTGGTGGCCATGCGCAGTACGCAAGGTACCTCACTCAGTACCTCATGGAGATGCGTGAGCTTCATGCCGAAGACAGAGTGGACCTTGTCTGTCGGCACCATGATGGATACTGGAATCCTGTCTCTGCTGGCCAGTTTGGAGAGCAAACTGCCATCAAAATCGGCAAAGGAGCGCTCAAAGGTATGACTCTTTCACCTGAGCTAGTTAGTGAGTGGATATAGATGCCTTCCCTATCACCGTAAACGTGTCTGATCGATCGCATAGACTACATTTTGTCTGTTTGTACTCCAGAACTGTCGACACAAAAGCAACACGCGGAGTTGACACATCGGCGCATCTTAGATGCCAATAATCGTAGTCTCATTGATGCAGAAGTGGGAAATATCCACACCCACTGGAAGATAAACGTCCCCATCTATAGACCAATTCGGTCTCAGAACACTGGAGTTTATGTCAGCCATACTGGGGGGCTTCCAAGACAAGAAGAAAAGGCAACACAATGGGTTATGGAATGAGTCAGGTACATCGAGATGTCAGTGTTTTTGTTAGGCATGCTTGAAGCCCCCTAGCTAGATATTAGCATAAAAAACAGCACCCAAACCAAATAGGTCTATACAATCCCGTAACTGTCCAAATTGCCCCCAGTGATGTGAATGTGGCAGAATCAGTTATGACTGGAGACAAATTGAAGAACAAATACTTCAACAAACTCCCCAGTGGATTCTATGATGCCATCAGTAGCCCAATCAAGACAATGTGTGTGCTCAAGAATCAGGTCAAATGCAAAAAAAAATTCCACATCAGTAAAAGAGCTTGAGAGCATTTACCTTCGGCTACTGCATGGTAATTGGTCAGCAGCGGCAGTTAGAACTTGAGCCGCTTTTTGCCTACGAGCTGTGTGCAGTACTTTTATTGATGAGCATAGTTGTCTCCACAAACCTAACAATTCGGGTTTAGTCAAACGTTTCGGTGTATCTGAGATCTCGCCCAAATAGACACAATCATCGTGGATGTTTCACAGCTGTTCTATCATGTGGCAACATGGTGGCACTCCATCAGATCTGATCGCATTCATCCAAGGTCGTTTGAGTCAGATGGTACTAAGAAAATTGTTTTTTCGACAAGTACAAAGACGTTTCTGCCAAGGATCATGAGAGAATGGGAAGGGCTGGTGAAGTTTTCATAGACTATGAGTTCTCCATCACCAGTCATCTGCCTAAGAGCAAGGACAACAAACGGACGCTGGCAAGCGTGCTGAGTACCTCCAGGCTAGGGGAGCATGCGACAATGGAGACTCTTGATGATGGTGTATTTGGTCATGTAGATGCAGATGTCACCATGATCTCCTATGTCCTGCAGGCTGCTAGCTGTGGCCAGAATGTGATTTGTGTTCTTAGCGATGACACAGACGTCTTTGTCCTACTTGTCTATTGAGTTTATCAAGCAGAGTTATAGTGCAAGGTACAAATGGAGCTATGGGATGGTACAGTGCTGGATATGAATGCAACCTGTGCTGACCTGGGAGCAAAATGTTTGCAGTTGCTTGGTGTGCATGCCCTCAGTGGATACGATATGACATCATATCCATACGGCAAAGGCAAGATATGTGCATTAAACACACTACTCGCTAGGGATTTTCCTGGTTTGGTTACCACACTTGGAGTGGTAGGCACCACTCCCACAGATCTGATTGAAGCAGCAAAACCCTTCTTTCTTGCTGTGTATGGTCACACACCAGGAGTCTGCTCGCTTCGCCCTCTTCAGCAAGAAGAAGAAGAATCCAAAAGTAATGGCCTTACCTCCAACATCTGATAACCTATTGCTACATGTGCTTCGGGCTCATTTACAAGTGATGTTGTGGAAAGCTGTAAACTAGCTCCCAGCCCCACCCGATGAGTCAGCGGATTTAAGTCACTTTGGATGGGAGATCATAGATGACATCCTGAACCCGTAGCTAAGGGTGACCCTGCTCCACCTGAACTGATAGATGTGATTCATTGTCAGTGCAGGGCACATGACAAGAAATGCAGCACCGAGACATGTGGATGTCACAAAGAGCATTTGTCGTAACGTACTGCAACTGCTTTTGTAAAGTTAGGTGCTGCAATCCATACACTGTCAGTCAACATATCAAGACTGGAAATGACAAAGGTTTTGAGATGGAGGATGTAGAGGAAGAGGGTTTTAAGCAGGGTTTAGATAAGAAGAGTGAAGACCAAGAGGAAGAGGATTTTCCTGAATACCTTGAGGACGAACGAGATTTAGAATGAACAGGTCAACCTCCCAAATATGGTATTTATTGGGGGTTGAGCCTACATGTAAATAATTTTGCTACACTTTTGAGACACTTCCTGTGACACCAAAGAATATTTAGCCAAGGAGTTGAATGTTGCATGAATTTAGTTGAAAACATACCTCTCTGGCACTAATTAGTCAATCTGTGTTTTATTTCGACATAGACTGGGATATAGCATACGACCTACACCATATAAATGGGGTGTAATGAAACAGACCAGGGTGAATGGAGCGTTTTTCTTTATTTTTTCCTTTATATTTGTGGGATTCATAATGGCTAATCTGACAGCCATCTTGGATTTGACCTAACCTTGATATTTTATTTTAAAAATTATACGAGAAATGTATTCTTAAACCTAAAACCCCTTCAAAGAGGTCTTATCAGTCGAGGACAAGTGGTTCAAAAGCTCAATTTTTTTCAAGATGGCGCCTGGCGGCCATTTCGGATTTGACTTGAGGATGACTTTGCATTACAAAAATAATGATAGAATGGATTCTACACACACCAAAATCTCTTACATTTACTCTTTTACATTAGTCTATGACAAGTGGTTCAAAGCTTATTTTTTCAAGATGGCGTCTGGCGGCCATCTTGGAATCTTCGATTGGACCTGAAGTCGACCTTAAATTGCAAAAATAATAACAGAAATGGATTCAGCACCTCCAAAAAACCCTGAAAAGAGGTACTACTCATTATTCTCGGGCAAAGGATTGAAAAGTTAATTTTTCAAGATGGCGTCCGGCGGCCATTTTGGATTTGACCTGAAGATGACCTTATATTGCAAAAATAATAGTAGCAATGGCTTAAGCACACCCCCAAACCCCTAAAAAGAGGTATTATTCATCATTCTGGGGTAAGGGGTTCAAAAGTTAATTTTTCAAGATGGCGCCTGGCGGCCATTTTGGATTTATGCAAATTAGAAAAATTGCCCAAAGTTGCCGTTTGGGCAACCAAGCTGAATTTGTTCTAGGAACCCATGAGAACACAAATCAACAAAAAAACTTCATAGGAAAGAACATTTCTAGGTTCGAAAAATGTCAAATCGACTAGTACATATTTTACTTGTGACAGCATAACTCTTATGTTCTAGGGTGTTTATTTGTCCATTCAAACACGGCCAGATATGTCAGATAGCAAAGTTTGACCAGTTTTGAATGGGGATTCCACAATGTTATGTAGTGTTTTTAATACTGGTTTTGTATTCATTCTGCTTATCTTATCTTCTTACAACTGTTTTCCTATCTGAATATAAAAACGACCCATGTCCGATTTTTGGCCAAATTGAGTTTAACATAGGAAATTGTTGCTTATACATGGGCTCATCTTGTGTATAAATGATAAATTTTAATTCACTCCGAAAGCGCAAAAAATAAAGGAGTAAAATCTAGTATGCATATAAGAATGACCGAAGTCCAGGACTTGGTTCATTCGTATATTCATATTATAGCGTCCTCTCCCTTTTTAGAAGACATTTACGATAGTAACTTATTATGTATGCAATTCAAGAAACGACCCAAGTCCATCAAATAAAAGGACCCCCCCCCCCCAACAAATCACGGGAAGGTGAATTATGATAAAAATGTACAACTAAACTTGTATTTACGATGTGGTCTAATATATCATAGTCAACAATAATTTCATAGGAAGTGTTAAAAAATATTTAGTTTGTCTTGGTTTAATCAAAATGACCTCCCATGGACTTGGGTTGTTCTTATATTCATTTATTCAATTATAAATGACGGAAAGATTCTGTCAGGTAAAAATAATACATCCAAGTTGTAAAAGGACTCCATATCAAATACAATCAGATTATGAGTAAACTTTCTTTGCGTTTATTGAGTATGGACCTTTACCGTCGAAACGTTGTTTGAAGATCAACGGTAACACGGGATTCTGTCTCTTTCTTTACAAAAAAAAATCAAATTTGTTTGAAATAGAAACATATTTCATCATTTTCCTAAAAATGAAAACTCGGGGACCTTTTTCCTGAAACACATTCTATAACTGCACATTCATCTTTAGAGATATAGTCTGCGCATAGACATTTACGATACCAAACTCTCTCTACCTCTCTGTCTTTTCCTCATCTTGATGAATTGGCGTCGGACGTAATTCGGTCAAAGAGGAGAATATGAATAGAATGACTAAGGCATCGCTAATCTACAAAGACGCATGAATCCATCAGTGAGCAATACATTCATGTCCACGTGTAGTACGTCAAGTATTATACCAATTTAGTGATCGAGCACACTAACAAACAGAAATACCTTGTTTTCATGTTGTGGTTATAGCTGAACAACCCGGAGGCAGATTTCTTCGATTCGGCCTCTCAACTTATGGGTGACATGATGTTCGTTTGCCCCGCCAATACCATGACCAAGAATCTTGCCCAAGCTGGTAGGAACGTCTATTCGTATGTCATGAACCACGTTCCATCCGGGTCGCTTTTTGGTAAGAATAAGACGTGGTTGGCGGCGACTCATGGCGAAGACATCCCCTATGTCTTCGGGAGCCCGTACATGGCGGAGGAAGGGGAGAAGGACTACGCCATGCGAGGAATCTTCAGCGACGACGAAGTGGAAATTTCTTGGCAAATAATGAAGTACTGGTCAAATTTTGCCAAAACAGGGTAAGGCAGATAATCAATACTGCTTAAAGTGTACACACAGTACTTGTCGATGATGGAAAATCTTTCATCAAACTTTCACATTTCATTAGTTTTCAGGTGAGAGTAAATTACATTTGCATTATAATGTGGGACTAATTCACTTCATATCCAATAAAAGTTGAGGGATTGGCAGTTTACGTACCCGACTGAGTGCACTAAGTTGCTGCAGTGTGTGTGGCAAAAATTAACATAGTTCCCACATACTGATTTCTGTGTTAGTAACTAATTCAGCAGCGGGGATTTGTGTAGCAGATTTTTCCAAAACGAAATGTTCTGTTGTTTTCAACCACTCTCTCCTGTACTATAGTGACAATTTTTAGAATACCGTTCAGAGAAGGTTTGAAAGCAGCTCATATTAAATGATGTTGTTCTGTAATTTATCAACCAGTACTGTGTATTCTCTTTAAGCTTTGTATGTTCAAACATGAAATCAACAGGATTCTCTCCCTGCAATCTGCTAGACTACATATTAACCCGTGTCTACAAACAAAATGTTACCAGACGGCCTAATGGCTCGAACGTTCGATGGGCCGAAGTGCGTAAAATTAAAGATAATCGCTGTACGGAATTGAATCGGATATCACCTTGACGAAAGAGAATACGACGATGAGATATGTTTTAAACCGTCGTTATGTTCCATTCATTTCCAGTAATTAGTTTACACTAACGTAGTTGAAGAATAAGAGGAAGATTAAAAACACCTATTTATGTTTGCATTCCTTCACACAGCGATCCCAACCTCCCATCCAGAGAGAGTGACCAAGTACCAGACAGCAAGTATCCCTTATGGCCGAAATATACCACCCTCGAACCTGCTTACAAGGAACTGTCTTCAACGTTTGACAGCCGTGAAGGAAAACCTCACGCCAAAGAGTGTTTCTATATACAGAATTTATTGCCAACTCTTTTTGAGAATACAGGTAGGTCTGTCATATTTTCTTACATTGGATGTTTCAGTTTTGAAGACACGGAATAATACGTTGCTGGTTAAATCCCAAATCAATTTGAGTTTCTTGCATTGTTTCTCCATAAAATATTTTGTCAAGACCGCAGACATTTTCCTTTTTTTCACAGAAATGGTTTCTGACAATTAAGTCACTATCAGAAATACATGTGTCGTTTATTACCTAGATTTATCTTAAATTCATACCTGATTCAAATGAAAGTCATGGACACGGTATTTCTCGCCGTATCTAGACATCTACCTAGACATGCAATGGGTATTTCCCAGCTAACAAATGGACGTTTTAAGAACGTTCTTAAAACGTCCGAAGTTGTTTTTTGGACGTTTTATGAAAACGTTTTATAGACGTAAAAATGTGGTAGGTTTTAGATGTTTTAAAAACGTTTTCTTGGACGTTTTTAAAACGTTTTTAAACGTCCTTAGAACGTAAACGACGATTGTAGAACCAATACTAAATTTAACCAAGACCTGGAGAAAACGTTTTAAAAACGTTTAGAAAACGTTTTGCGGACGTTTTGAAAACGAACTCGGTACGTAAAAATGTAAAAATAAAGAAACTGTTTGAAATCTAGAAACAATTGGTTGTACTTTCCATTCTTTTCACTAAACCTATAACCTATAGTCTTATCACTAACCTAACCTGACCTATCCTAATACCTATCCAATCCTACCCTACCTACCTCAACTGTCATACAAAATGTTAGCATCGATATATATATCGTATATTCTTAAAGGTAAACAAACAGTGGTTATTTTATGTTTTAACAAATAGGAAGTCTCCTATAAAGTGAAATCACTTTCACGGGATGTAATATTTTTGCCAACTTGTTATACATTTGATAACAGAACTATATGGCGCCGCTAAATGTTCAAACACTATGAAAATGTCTATTAATAATTATGGTGAAGTTGTCATTATAACTGATTATGCAAATTACCATATGAATATGCATTAGTTAAAGGGCATCGCTTGCTATGTATTATGTGTGTACGTGTTGCATGCGTCTATTTTACGTGTTTCCAACTAGGTAGAAATAAAATTCAAATTACCTATCACCCAACTGCACGCTAGCAAAGGTGCATACACACTCCACCCATCCATCCCACCCCCCCCCCACGCACACACATACAGACCAACACACAAACGCATGTATACACACACAGAAATATTTAATCACACAGAGACGCATACATTCAAACGCTCATACAATCGGACAGGTACAAGCGCACACGTTAACAGATCCACGCATGCACATGTAAACACACGCACACACGCATACCATAAACACACACACACACAGACAAAC
>JZLH01S0140098.1:0-16689 GCA_001188425.1 Eucidaris tribuloides
CGGTCCTTATGACTAGCGGGCGGACCCCGTAGGGCCTACTTTACAGATTTGCAATAAATATGCTTTGACTGAACATGACATTTATCTTTAAACTACAACACTCAATAACCAAGCACTGTAGTAAATGTCTAGATGCAAGGGTTGTGGTTACACACAGGCTACAATGAAAATAGGGGCAAAATTGGTAATATTTTTTTTTCTTGTGAAAACATGATCTTGGTGGGATTCCCACAGTCTGAGGTATTTCCTGAGTCATTCAGTTTCTAACCACAGAAAAGTACTCAATGTTTACTGTACATGTGTGGCTAGAAATTTCACTTTGACAAAAGACCACAAAATTATGAGGGTGGGGTGTGGGTGGGGGGGGGGGGGTTGGGGGAGTGGGTGAAGGGCAAATTTTGTCTAATCTAGCTACTATACAGTACACAAGAACAGTTATTCTTGTAACTACTGTCTGATTCACCACTAAATTACAGACTCAGTGTCAGTGATCAATATTTTGGGATGACAAAGCATGTCTCAGCTCTCATCTTGTATTATGGAAATTTGATAGTACTATCATCAATTTAACCCTTCGCGCACAAATGTTGCATCTGTGCACAATTAAATTAAACAATCATAGTAATTATGTTCCTCTTTCTCACTTGTACAGTAGACACCAAAAATAGCTAGTGTGCTGAAGTTCAAGTACATATAACATCTGTAAAAAAAAAAAATTACCATTTTCAATACCGCAATATAGAGAAGGCAAAATTCAATGAAAATCTGAAAAGAACACTTATTATTATTTATTCAGAATAAATTCAGCATGTAAAGAGTTAACTAACTTGAACTAAGACTACATGTAGTTGTGCTTGAAAATATGTTGCAACCCATTCTGTATGGTATGGAAACTACAATTTCTACATTTACTTCCTTGAACCAAGGAGTATACATGTAGCAACTTCTTGCTTGAACTTTAACTAGTGTGATGAGATTATTTGGACTGAGGTCACTCGGTGTTGGTGCTTTGCACCTGCAGTGCTACTCTGAGTCTGAGGAAGAAAAAGTTGCATGTTATAGAACCGGGACTACTCTCCAGTGTACAAAATAAGGTGAAGGAAAGTTTATTGATACTTTAAGCTGATAAGCATTGCCATTGTTATCCTAAAAACCACCTCGAAGAAAATCTGACAATACAACACTACTCCATGTAAGTATGGACCTACCCAAGGTCCATACTTCAAGATACCCATTTTAACTTGGAAGGGGGGGGGGGGAATCAATAATTCATATTGTTCTTCCTTAATACAAACATCATGCATCCATTTGTCCTGGTACACAAAGTGTACATGCGCACTGGGAGTTTTCAATTATCTGAGGAATTTGCAGTTAATCAATATTTATCATTGATGTTGAATATTGGACAAAGTCTGTATAAAGGCAACAAATGAAGCTATAGGGGTAGAACACAGAAGAGAGATAATAAATGCTGGGCTTGAGTACTATGTCAGAAAAAAGAAACATATTGACATTTGTGGTATTCATGGGAAAATAATAGATGTACAAACAAAAGTATACAGAAATAGTAATAAAAGTACAGTAAAACACTATCTGATAAAATGCCATGGCTGAACCTTAACTTATAGACCCCAGTATAAGATACATGTAATTGTATCTTGTTCTTAGATTCTAACGAGACAATAACAATAAATGAATAATTACATGTAAATTTGGAAACATTCTGTTTCATTTTGCTGATTATCTGAGTATCATTTGATATCTCCAAAATTTGTGTAAGAGAGAGTTGAATTCTCTCACATGCTCCAGTTTTTCAGTCAAACAAAAGTTCTACCTTAGGATTGTTGTAAACACAATAATGCAGGTACATGTACATGTACAGTGAAAATCACAAACAACACCAATGAACTCAATTATTTCTCTATGATGTAAAACCAATAAGTTAAAATTGTTCACAGGAATGATTAAATGATTTACTATTAAGACTGCATGAATGCTTTCTTCTTTACATTATTTCCAGACTCTGGAATTACTGTGTATGTACATGTAGTTGTGTGACTTGATGGAAACATGCGGAAGAAAGTTGATTTCATAATCATAACCAAACTCTGATAAAATCGTGGTCTGCATTAATTCAGGATCATACACAAAATTTACTTGGCTGAATTGAAAATTCAGACATACTGCATAAATAATAACCTTGCTATAAAATCAAACACCACATTTCCTGTGACTGCATAAACTATTTCAACATGACCTGATAGGATTTTTATTTGGGTCATGCATAGCAAATACATGTGCCACATGCAGCTGAATAAAATTGTTTGCCACAGTTTTGCTTGAACAGGTATGAAGAAGTTCAGGCTGTTTGTAATTGATCCCAAAGTTTGAGAGGAATCATATACTAGTATAATATAAAAAAAATGTGCAGATAAAAAATCAAGTCTTAAAGCCACTGGCTAACATTTACCACAGTTAAAAAACTGTGAGCTACATAATCCTCCATGCTCCAAGTGTCTTTGATAAGGTCTAAAAATAAAGCCCTGAAAAAAATTGTATTTCAAAATGATTATTTAGTGCTTTAAAAAAGTGAAAATCGTAAGTGGATCGAGGCTACTTTTTACTCACCCCCGAGTACTAATTGTTTATTCATTCATATCTTACCATTGGCAGCATAAATTTCCAAACTTTTGTATTCTAGGGTGTTTACTTGTCCATTCAAACACTACTATGTAGCTCAGATAGCAAAGTTTGACAATTTTTTAAAGCTGAAGCTCCATAATGTTAGCCTATTTCTATAATTAATTATGTTGTTATGTTGCATACAATAGAGTCTATGCTTGCAGACTGAATTACTGTCATTTACATTTGATGATGGTTACTAGCTTTGGATAACGGTGTAGCAACCAGGAACATATGGGGGTTTTCCAAGTGATTTTCATAATACCGGATACATGTGACAAACTTTTGTGAAACTGTATAGGCCTACACAATATATTGTGCCCATTTGGATAGAGAAAGAGGTCACTTCTCCTGAACTTGATCCCAGAAGGGAAGGGCAGTTGAGGAACTTAGTCTACTGCCAAGACTGAATATTTTTTAAAACATTCTTCAACTTAAAGACACTACATGTATATAACATTGTGGAAGCCTTATTTTAAAAATTGTCGAACTTTGTTCTCTGACATACATGTACATGTGGTAGTGTTTGGATAGACAAATACATGTAAACACCCTAGAACACAAAACTTTACAGAGTTATGCTGTCACTCGTAAAATATGTACAGATCAAAATCAGCACATGAATTATTCTCAGCTGATAGAAAATTCTGCTACACAGCAGTCTATGGAGAAAAACGGGAATGGTCGCTCAATGAATTTCACTCTTTAGAAGCACTTAATGATCGTTTTAAACTGCAATTTTTTTCAGGACTTCATTTTTAGACCTTATCAGAGACACCGGTACCATGGGGAATCATGAAGCTCAGATTTTTAAAAATGGAAACAGTGCTATACAATGCATTTAAAAGAGAAGAATTTGGGTTTTAAAACATTCCAAAATTGTAGATGATGACATTTGTGAAAAAATTGTGAAAACTTGTGGGTTTACAAAATGAAGACTTGTAAGAATAAAATAAAAAAACTCCACCGAAGATTTTTCCATTTTTTTTTTTTTTTTTGGGGGGGGGGGGGTTCAATTGCGAAGGACTGCTACAAATTAACAGTCACTCTTGTAATGGCTTATCATAATTTTGAGTCATGTTTTAAATTAAAAATCAAGTTTAATTCTTTATTTTTCTTTTGTTACAAACATAGATACCTGGGCCATGCACACTAGCTATTGTCATGAATTCAGACAACCAAGAGAACAAAGATACTGAACCATTTACCTAATGGTACTACTGTACTACATGTACATGTAGGCCTACATGTATACATGTATATACATTCTTCAGACTTTTGATAGAGTATGCTTTGAACTTGTACATGTATACATGTAAGACTAGTGCTCATAAGACTAGTTGTTTGTGGTAAAAAATGCACATGTGCAAGATCGAGGTCAGGTTATTTTTGCCATGTGGACAAAATCACAACTAGGCTGGTAGACTTGACCCTGGCTATAGTATTGTAGTTGATTTCAATAATTTTATTAGGGCTGTGTTAGAGGTGCCCCATCCCCTCTGGTCCCCAACCCTTCCCCCTTGGAAGTCCTCCATGAAAATAAAAGTTTACTGCAGAATTAAAGGTGGTGACATGATTGGGAGAAGTCAACATGTCTCAAGAACCAAATGAGAAACACACACTGGCAGCTGGCTGGAGTGTATATTCAGGCTGGAAGGATTTGTCTTAAATTTGTTTACTTGAGGAGAAACATGCATTCATTTTTTTGCATTACTCTCTGGCCCTGATAGAAATTGATCCCATAGAAAGCTATACAACAAATTTCACTGTCTGTCACAGCATTTTCTGATGATAAATAAACCACAAAGAACAGCGGTTTGACCATGAAATTTTCACAGGAGAAAGTAGTACCTTCCATACTTGATTCTTGTATCATTGTGCCCTAACTTAAGATCTTCTTCCAACCTGGCCATTTCCCTTAATATATATGTAAATCAGTCTACACATAAATCCTGGAATTTTCATTACAAGGATTGCCAGCATGTTAAACAATGTGTTATTTCACTCAGTGAATCAACTAGTGCCCAAAGTTTTCCGCTTTGCGGATTTTCCGCTAAAATCGCGGAAACGGAGGTAGAAAGCGGAAAACGCAGTTTTAAAAAAATGTAAAAATAATGAACAAAAATCATAAATAGTGAATTTGGCAAGAAATTTTTAGTAATTTTAATATAAGTATACTCTTATTGGTTTCAAATGCGTCGTGATTTATCATTATTACCCATACAAAATCCAGTCTAGGAATTGCTCAGGCTCACAGCGCAGGAATAACAGTATGCAATCATTTTCACTGTTTCCATGCATTTGAAATAAGAAAAAAGTCTTTCTGAGTTTTCAATGAATTTCAAATGGTGAAATTTAGAAAGCAGAAGAAAGCAGAATTTGAGGTTTGTAAAGAGAAGAAACAGAATTCACATTAGAAAGCAGAAAACTTGGGCACTAGAATTAACCAGTGACCATGAATATGTGACTCTTATCAACATTTTAAAGGGAAACATGATGTATCTGACTGAACCTTTGCTTATAAATACTTGATGCTCTAACCAAGTAACCAGCAATATTTTGAATGTTGAAAACACTGAAATGTTCACCTTCATCTGTAGTACTAAATACATGAATATTTCTTCAGCGTCACCTAATTTTTCAGTCTAATTGTGTAGGCCTACATATTGTTATAAAAATGTCAGTTATGATTATCTTAACAAAATAGGCCCCTGTTGTAGTTTACACAGTGGGTAAAAGTCAAAATGCCTACAAATGTATTTTACGTTTACATGTATGTCAGGGAAATAAAACTTGTCACATTATTGTTGGCAATGGTTTTTTGCAACTTTGTGACACAGATGAACATGTAGGCCTATTACAGCAGCTTATTCATTTACATAACATGTGCAAGGTAGTTCTAGTTGTCTTTCTTTCATCTTATGTTAGGCATGGTACTGATGCAGAACAGAATATCAAACACATGTTTTGATATCACTAGTTTGAATTTTCGATAATCCTAATGCTTCCCTTTAATCTCCAGCCCTGGTTCAATAACATGTGTTCCATGAAGACAAAAGTGTGTTGAACCTCAACTGGGATTTAGAAATCCCTGGCCTTGAAAGTCACCTTCACACCCAACCAGACTTGGTAATAGGAAATACAGCGGATAGGCTGGAGTCTGATCTACTTACTGTGCTTTTTTTTTTGCCTGCTAATTTACACCCTTATTGTTTCCGTGGAGACTTGTATAAAAGCTGCAACTTGAAAGTAAGTGAAATTCCCCCAAAAGACTGAGATCAAAAATGAAACAGGATTTCAGTTTCTGTAGAGAGTGATTTGCACAGATAAAGCTCTTTGTCATTGTGTTGCATACTTGCACGATTTTATCAAATATACTGTATACGCCATATATTTCACGTCCATATATTTTCGCGATTTTGCCTCAAGACGGGGAATTCGCGAGTGTATATTTTCGCGATCTTATTGTATTTACATTCACTTTGTACAGATATATCAGGAAGTGAAAATTTTCGCGTTCAGTAAGTCGCGAAATTCGCCAAAATAAAACCTCCACGAAATATTCAGCGTATACAGTAGACTACAAGTGCTCAGTATTGCTAATGTAGTCTAAGTCCAAGACTTTTTCTTTTTGTTTGTTTGTAAAATTGTTTGCTTGCTTGTTTTTAAAAAATTTTTTGTTTTGTTTGTGTGTGTGTGTGTGTGTGTGTGTGTGTGTGTGTTTCCAATCTACTGTAACGCAAAGCCTACATCTAGTTTTCATATTGCATCTAGGTACATGTATGTACACAGCTCTTGGAATTAGGGTAAACAACAACAAACAAGAAAACAGTCTCAAAAGTAGAAACTTAGACTATGCTACATGTACTTGTATTGTAAGGTCCAGTTAAAAAAATGTTTATCATCCTTTCTCTTTGTGTCACATTAGTCTGCTTACAAGCCTTTGATTGGTCTACATAATGTACCTCCTGGTCCATTAACACATTCTAGTCAGTTTTCAAAAGAGAATTAGTGAGAATCCAATCCACTTGGCTTAATTTTTATGATTTTCATTGTACATTGAAGACCCAGGGGCATTGACAGGGTGGTAGACTGAAACGTTATCTTGCCCCAAAACAGTGAAAAAAATATACGTGGGCTCAGGGCGATTTCGCTCCCGAAATGGCCAAAAGAGCCCCTGTTAATTGCCATAGGGTTCAATACAAATGAATATTTCGAAAGCACTGAAACAGGAAAAGTAGCCCCCGAAAAGAAAAAATTGATATATTCCATTTTCATCAAGAATTCTCTCTTAGTTTAGAACAGCTAATCTGTATGAAATACCACCAGTTTCAGAATGTTTGCCCCCTTACGATGCACTACACTAAGCTCCTTTATCATTTGACCATTCTATGGGTGATGGTGGGGGGGGGGGGGGGGGACCACCATGCAGCAGACTGCCTCCCCAAGTTCTGAAATAGTGGTGTTCACCCTCACATCAAGTGTGAATGGGGTTCTACTTCAATGGCCAGTTGGACAGGAGAGGTCAACGTGACCTCCTTTTGGTACAGACACCTTTGTCCAGTGACTCCAGTCCCAACTCCCACCTTGGTTTGTGCAATCTACACCTCATGATGTGAGAGGCATAATATTGACATCTCAGATGGAGAGACATATACAGTTCGGCCTCGGTTATAGGGCCATCCATCAGTTAACCGGAGATCTCTATTATCGGACAATGGATTTATCAGTCATTACATGTAATTGATACACCTTTATCAGAAGTGTACACAGAAATCAGCTGGGTATCAGGGGCAGTAAATAAATTGTCACATGTGTGTGGTCTGTTGCATGTTTGCACATGGTGTGTGTGTTGTTTTTGCTGTAACTTATGGCATACATGTATTACCTCCCCATATACTGTGTTTGTACATTATCTCTCTTATCCGGCCAAGATGGCTGCTGGTCCCAACATCGCTGGTTAATCGAGGTCGAACTGTAGAATGAAGGACAAACAGACAGAGGTGACAGTGACCTATTTTGGTTCGACAAAACACCTCTTGATCTGATCTATGATACAGCTAGTGAGAGAACCTCCATGATTTATCACATATAAATTTAGGTATTACCTCAGGTTGAAGTAGAAATACAGTGTATGTTCTCAAAGATTTTGGAAAGATGGATTGTGACTCTAATGTGCAGTTTTGTGCATTGTCAACACATTAGTTACCTGTAGTCAGTCTATGATGGCAACAGCAACAATAGCAATAAGAGTTAATAAGAACACATCCATAAATGGAAGGAAATATTCATGATATTGCTTTCGTGAGAGACTGGTACATTTATCTTCCAGATTATTGTTAAAGCCTGAGTTAAGTTTTGGGGATTTTTTTTTTATTTGAAAGCTTTATGCCCAAAGGTCATATCACACCAATAACAAATTCTGAGTGTCTTTCGTGTTTTTCGAGATTTTCGACTGTATTTTACATTATAGCATCCAAAGGGGGTTAATAACATGTTAAGGTTATCCGAGTTATACATGTACCTCATCAGAAAGAGCAGAGTCTGCTCTTTCTGATGAGGTATACATGTAAGTCGGATAGCCTTAACACCTTATTATCCCTTTGGATGCTATAATGTAAAATATAGTCGAAAATCTTGGGGGTACCCTGTAATCTTCGGGGTTCCCCCCCCCCTCCCCGAGATTTTTCATTAATTTTTTTTTTTAAATGAAAGACATTCAGAATCTGTTATTGGTGTGATATGACCTTTGGGCATAAAGCTTTCAAATAAAAAAAATCCCCAAAACTAAACTTGGGCTTTAATTACTACTTAAACCTTTTGAAATTCATGCTGGATTATTTTAGGAATCACTCTAATCTAAAAGAAATTGTGAACATATTAATTACACAATTTCAAATCCTACTTCATGTAATATGGACATTGTAAGATGATTTACTCTATGTCTGGTCTGTAAATGGGTACCCCATTTTGAAGCCCCACTGAATCTTTAAAAGACATGGGATTAAACAGAAGGGTCCAAACTGGGAATAAGTAGTAACAAAGGTCACACTAATGTCTGTTGTGATAATGAAACAATACTTCTGTCACAGAATGACAGGCTTGACATGTCTTTGTTATTTGCCAAGAAACCACAAGGCCGATAAACCTGCCACAAGGCTGATAAGGATTCACAGTTAAGTAAACCGATTTTAAATTTAAGAGTGAACATTATTTATTTAGCAATGTTATTTGTCAGTCTGCGGGTACATTACGATTGTCCAACCACTATGTCTACAAGTAAGATATACTAGTATGTCGCTGTTACTTCAATGAATTTTAAAGCCCATATGACCACTTGTATAAAATCACAGTCAATGTCTGTAGGAGTCTGTTGGAATGGTGCTGAAGGTTTTAAACCATTTTTGATGAGCTACCAAATATATTCAGCAATTACAATGTACGTCATACTCATAAAGTCAGATATCGGTTAACAATATTTCCAATTTTAATGCATTAGGGACGATATGTACTGTAAGTATGAGAGATATCTTGGGCTGAGGTCTATAGAAAATGCATGTTATAGCAAAATCAAATCGTCTCCAACAGGTTAACAAAATCTGAGCTGCATGTACATGATTTTCCCTACTACAAGTGTGTCTCTGATTAGGTCTAAAAATGCATTGGGGAAAAAAATTTCAGCTCGAAATGATCATTTGAAGGTTAAATGAAACCTAGACATCTATGGGTAATCAGAGAATACACAATAAGAGAAGGAAAATAGTGAAAGTTTGAGCAAATTTAGCTGAACTAGATTTAATCTTTACTACAGAGGATTCATAAATTAGCATACAGTATCTGTGACTATCTGACAGGGTTTTTTTTTTCTTGTGATGAAATTGTGGAGAACTCCCCATTAGTTTATACCACTAAGTATACTATGCAAGTCCACATTGTCATTTCATTTCACTTCATTTCATTTATTTCGTTTTCAACTAAACAAATTCATTTACAAGCTTGTTGTAATACAATACAATAAGTATTCAAATTTATATGCATGTACTTGGCCAATACATTAAATTATATTCTACAAATATTTACATAGCAAACTATTATTTGATCTAAATAAGAATTCATATTGCAGGGCTCCACACTAACTTTTTTTCCTACTTGCCCTTTGGGCAAGTAAAATTATCGCTTTCAGATTTTTACTTGCCCGAATGAAAAAGTTATTTGCCCAGAAATAAACAATTTACAGTGTAATAGAAATTGGACATTTGTTATTTTACTTCTGGAGGTTGCAAAAGGTGTAATTTATGAATAGAAAGAGTCATAAAATTGAGTCCAATGAATGAACAAAATAATGATGAAATTAAGTATTTCAAGTTAACTGAACACAAAATTTAGACATATTTTGTTCGTTTTGGGTAAGATTTTTATGTTTTGCTCATTTTATGATCAAAATTTTGCTTGCCCAATCGGGCAAGTAAATTTTAACATTTTGAGTTTTTACTTGCATGACATAAAATTTTACTTGCCCCGGGCAAGTGGGCAAGTGTTAGTGTCGAGCCCTGCATATTGATGTATTTGATGCAGTATTTGGTACCCCGGGGTACCAAGTAGAAATCCGCCATTTTGTTGAATTATTTATTTATTTTTCAGCACTGTACCCTGGGTTACAAAATTATGTAAAAGTTACGTAATAAGGGTGAAAATAACATTTTTCGTAAGTTTATGCCTTTTTGTTGTGCACTTGCTCAGCCTCTGCATCATTACCACTGATTTCAGTGATCATAACTGAAGAAAATATATTTTTTAACACAAGAGGGCGCTGCACAACGCGGTACCTCGGGGTACGACGGTACCCCGGGGTATGGCGTGGTGCATCATTTTTCTATTTTTACCACAAGATACAAGAGGTCTAGTTGGGAAATAAAGAAACATACACGGCAATACAAGAAGTTGAAAACGGAGGAGACTGCTAAAAAGTGAGGCTCATAATACACAGTCTCCTCAAATAATAGGTTACCAAAACTAACCCTCCCCCCCCCCCCCCCAAAAAAACGGAAATAGGGTTCGTTGATGTAATTATTGTCTGAGTAATCACTAGCTTTAGTACTGTACTCAATCATATGATTTGCTTTAAGTGTATTAGGTAATCATTGCCAATCTACTGCAATAGAATGGACCATGATGATAAAAGGCATTGTAGCCGGTATAATGTAGGAAATTTCTGAGAAATTACATGTAAGGTCAAATACATTGAATCGTAGTAAAATAAGTATTACTGGTAGGCTTTGATCACATTTATTGCAGTTTTACAGGAAACAAAGTTATTGATGGATATTTAAGACTGAATAACATCATACTGCAATAAAGTATGACTGTAAGTGTATAGTAATATAAAACGCAAGTTTACTTTTAGCAATTTTTTTTTATTGAAAGCTTTATGCCCAAAGCCAAAGGTCATATCACACCAATAGAGATTCTTAATGTCTTTAGTTTTTTTCAAATTAATTAATGAAAAATCTCGGGGGGGGGGGGGGGGTCGAGTAGTTTTCTTTGGTTTTTTTCATTAATTAATTTTAAAAAAACTAGACATTCAGAATCTGTTATTGGTATGATATGACCTTTGGGCATAAAGCTTTAAAAAAAAAATCGCCAAAACTAAACTTGGGCTTTAAACAAAAACTGTTCAGATTATTTACAGCCTACATGTTCTGTTTTATGGTCATAAAACAATATTAGCCTCATAATAACTAATGCTTGATATGATTTATGGGGAAAGAGGATGTAGTTTCAATTTACAGCCTACCCCCTTTCTACCAAGTAATGCGTCCTGCCTGTATGGTATTGTACACTACCAATACCAGCAAAACCTACTGCCACCAGATTGCAAAACTACTCTGCAAATAAGGTCAACAAACTTTCATGCTTCTGGCTGATTATTGTGTATAATACACATGTCCACATGTTTGATATGTGTGCCATGAGAGTTTGTGTGCATATATGTTTGTTTGTTTGTTTGTTTGTTTGTTTGTTTGTTTGTTTGTTTACATGTGTATGTGTTTGTGTGTGAATATATTTTGTTCAATGTGTAGTTCATTCTCACTCCTCATTCCAAAGCTGTGTCTGCATCCACTTTCTCCACAATAGGCCTAGCATGAAGATGAGTCCATAAAACAACAATATTGACAATGATGATGATGATGATGATGATAAATTTGATAATGATAACAATGATAATAGTCAGCCTACTACTTCTACTTCTACTACTATACTACTACTCCTACTACTACTACTACTACTACTACTACTACTACTACTACTACTAGTACTACATGTACTACTACTACTACTACTACTATTACTACTACTGCTAATAATGATAATAAGTAAAAATAATAATAACAATACACTGTAATAAAATAACAATTATAATAAAAATTAATAGCAAAAAACATATATCAACTAATCAATAGAAAGTCTGAAAAGAAACTTAAAGAAATTTAACTTTACTTCAGATTTCATAATCAAGCCACAGTATTTTTGTCTACATCAATATCATCATGCTTTGCTTGGCTAACGGTGAAATTTGGCAATAATTGCATTTTGCCTCTTTTAATCCTGGTTACAATTTAATTTATTGAAAATGTGTCTGTAATCTGTATTTTGCAGAAAAAAAAACTGTGTTCAACACAGTTACATGTCAATTAGCTATTTTTGCAAAAAAAAAATTTAAAAAAATGTGCTTTTACAAATAGAATAGGGGTCTCAGAAATTGGGCTGGAGGAGGGGTCTTTCAAGTTAATGAAACAGAACTAGTAAAAAAAGGGGGGTGCTTGAAGCATTGAACACCCCTTGGATGCCTGCCCAATGCTTTGTTTCTGTTTTTGATTTGTTTTCCTTTATAATGATGCTATATTCATATTTACATTGTTGATTTAATAAAAATTTAAAATATGACGAAAAAGCAATTACATATTGATATTTATTATGTGCATTATGATTAGTATATATTGTAACTTGTGTTCACTTTGAAATTTGTATCGCTTAACCATGTCATTGAATTGTATTGATTTTTGTTTACATGTTTGGAAATAATAAAAATGAAATGAAATGAAAATGAATGCTTTGATCTTTCTCTTTCACCAGTTGGAGATGGGAACTGGTGTGATCTGTGTAAACCTTACGGGATTTTCAAAATCACGGCGGCAACAGGCTAACACTGTGAATTCATATTTTCGTCCTACTCCTATAGTTAGATTGACATCTTTGAAATATAAAAACATTTAAAAACATTGAAATGACAAGGGGATCCATCATCCCTTCCCAGTGATAGCTAGAGAGGAGCGCTCAAAATACACAGAGGCTCGGGGCTATTTGCCCCCGTAATGCAAAAAAGAGCCCTCGAAAATGTCACAAGGGCCCCCCAAAATTCTCATAGACACCATGTAAATTGTAGCCAAATTTAGCCAAAAGAGAAAAAAATAATATTTTGAGCCCTGTTAGAGAGTGGTGGGATCATTTGGATACAAAGACGGCTTGCCTTTATAAGGAAAAACAGGTAGAAAGTTAGTGCGATAAGTTTGGTTCCTTACCACCAGATTCAGATTTTTAATGAATTTTGATGTTTGAAATTGTGTGTTATGTCAAAACTTAGTCAACAAAAAGTACTATTGGTGTCAAATTTATCGGACACGTAGAAAGTACGAGAGAGATGAACAAATTGTAGTAGAGCCTGTGGCACGCTCATCGAGTTGTGCAATCATCCTCCACTATAGCAAGACTTTTGCCGAGGCCCTCGCGGGCGAGGCAACCATCTGTCCACCAAACCGCGGGCCGTGCAGGGGTAACTGGCCCGCCCCAGCCCGCCAACATCACGCCACGGTGATGTTACCCTCTAATATTTTTACTCTTCAATCATATGTCTGTACAACAGCAGGAATCGTAAGGGGGAGATCCCTGCTTATCTCATACAAGTTCTCTTTACGTACGTACAGCTATGCATTAGTAGTAGGCCACGACTTACTGTGAAATGCCATTGTAAATCTAACGTTACACGAAAAGAACAAAGAATTCCAGTGATACATCATCAGCAGCGACATCAACAGTGCAACATCCACGCACAATGAACTGAACCACACACGTGGTATCTCACACAAAAGATGATGAGAAAGAAAACTTACAAGTAACAGATCGTGAATACTTTATCCCCCCTGATGATCTTGATCAACCAGAAGTCACTCTCAATTATACGATGATTCTAATGAATTAAACACTAATTAATTATCAATTACTGCCTCCTCGATCACCGTATCATCCGCAGCTCATCGAATGTCCATCGCACAATTTTTCGGCGAAGAAAACCAAACAATTAAGCCGGTGGTATTCGCGCGGCCCGGGGTTTAATTTCGGCGCGCGCGTGACCCCTGGCGGACTTTCACTAAAAGTGCGTTATTTACATAAAATGAATATTCATTACAATTTTACGACTCACCCATTGGTTGATTTGTAGAAACCCGCGCACCAAAATGGATAGCAATTGGCTCTAGGCAAAACGCCGGGTTGTTAATATTGATGAGCACTGGGTGAACAAACTTTTCACACTCGCGATCGCAGAACTGAAGGGGTGAACAAACTTTTCGTTGTATCGTACAATAGTGTGATGTGGCTAGTATTACGGCTGTTTATGGCGCACTGTTTTTAACGGTCTTTTGTCCACAAAGCACGTGGGAAGAACAAGAACTTTCTTGGTCTGTTGCAACATCACTGCGTTATACCAATGAGGATAATGGAGAAATATCTTGGTTTACGCTGTTTCTCAGACCATATGATAAATTGTGTAGGCCTCCTTGTAGGCATGGAGATTGTAGGCTACCTTTAGTATTTTCTCGTTATTTTCGCGGAAACTTAACTCTTAACGTGCCAGAGGATTTAAACATCTATGGACTTTATGTGTATTATGTGGTGCAGATCTGCGACTTCGGCACGTACCACATCCTGAACCACATCAAATTCCGTTTATCCTGTTAGCCCGTTATCATTTCGTACCAAGTGATGGATTAAAGGAAATTATCCTCCTGATAAAAAAAAAAATCAAACAAACAAACAGCGCCACATATTTTGAGTGCTGCACTGCTGGGTGTAATTAATGGGCTGTGAATAAGCACTGTTTATTTATTTATTTATTTATTTATTTATTTATTTATTTATTTATGTATTTATTTATTTATTTATTCATGTATTTATTTATTTATTATTCAATGATTTATCATTATTATTTATCACTTATTATTATTTTATTATTATCATATGTATTCTTATTTATGCTATTATTATTTACTTATTACATCTACATTATGGTTCTGATCATCTCAATCAACAACATAACATATCATTATATAATAATTTCATAAAAAGTAGGAGCAGTGCAGCTCTCTTTAAAAGAAGATCCTGAACCCATGATATTTTCTTATATAACAAAAATTCTTTATATCAGGTGCAATAACAAAAAGATTAAAGGAAACCAAGATATGAACCAGAGATTTACTCTTTAATAAATTTTGTTATATCAGTGCTTATAACGAGATGCACTGATATAGCAGTATAGTAGTAGTAGTATCATCATCCTCATCATCCTCATCATTATCATCACCATGCTTTCTTTATTCATTCATTTTCATACATGCCATATTTAAAACTATTCATATCTATATCAATAAATTGAATCAACGTTTTTATTGTAGTGTTTAATATTTCATAATTATTTCATCCATAGAATTGATATTGATATTTGTATTTTGTACTGTATTTTTTATTTGTATACTCACGGCCCCAATGTAAACCAGTACTGATTAACTGTTTGGGTTTTTTTTAAACCGTGTCTAAATAAAATTGATCTATCTATCTTTTTATCTATCTATCTATCTATCTATCTATCTATCTATCTATCTATCTATCTATCTATCTATCTATCTATCTATCTATCTATCTATCTATCTATCTTCATTCGTTCTTTTGTTTTATATTTTCTGCCTTTCTATCTTTCTTTATTTCTTTTCTTTCTATCTCCTCTTCATTTCTTGATTAATTATATTGCCCTTTATCAACTTTGGCATTATAAGATGGTCATTATTCGCAGATTTTTCGACAGTGGCGACGCCTCTGTTGGTATCATACTCGTTACATTGTTGAGCTAGTGTAGAGAGGTTTGAAATTATAAAAGGATAATGAGAATCAATAATACCGTAGACACTCGTCTGCTAGAAATCAAGTGATTCGTAGGAATGACGCATTTGTTTCAAGAAATTGTACAATTAAATGTCTATAATTTAACCGACTATATGAAATGATACATGGATCTCTTTCCGGTTTACGTGTGGGAATGAAAACTATAGTCAACTAATTATAGCGCCAGTGGCGCCTATCTGATGCATGCCATGCATGAGCCAATTTAGGAAATCATGAAAATGATCACCGCAGACGCGACAAGAAATCGTGATCGTGTTTTACATGATTTTCTTGTTTTGTGTTGTCTATATCTACGTGATATTTTTCTTCAGATAAATTTACATATTCTTATATCTTTTCAGGCATATTCTTTAACTTCATGTCGAATGACTTTCAAGAGTTTCTCAGTATTATATTTTTATTGCGATGGAATATTATCCACCCTAACAGAATAAGAAAGACGGAATTCAAATTCACATTCAATTTATTTCCACAATCATTTAAAAATTGCAGAGGATTAGAATGTAGGCTCAAGGCTTACTTCAACTGCCATCCATAATGTTTCATCAATCTTTTCTGAAAGTGTGGTATTATCACTTCAGACATAAAAATACAACATCAAACCTACATGTATTTATAACTGGTCAACACCGCGTGAGTCAGATTTTTACTGTGTGCGTATACCCCCCCCCCCCCGATGAAACCTAGTTTACAGGCACAAACCCTTGTCCGTCGTGCTACGCAAATCAGGGTCTGAACAATCTGTGCTGCAGACTAATACTTTCATAGGCCCTG
>JZLH01S0140125.1:7713-18215 GCA_001188425.1 Eucidaris tribuloides
TTGGAGCGGGTCTCCCGTCACCCCCAAATTGATCCGACGTCCGAGTAGGGTTTAATTCAGGACTTTGTGAGTCATAGCTCTATCAACTGGTGGCAAATATTCAAATGAACGATTAGAAAAGTGTGACAGTATGTCTTACTTTTTTCCACCTCTCTTTTTTGAACTTCTGTGCTCCAGTTTTTCAGGCATTTATGGGAGGGGTCCCACATATTGTACCTCTCTCAACATTTCCACAATGATATAGAATACACACATTTGTCATACCTTTCAAAGGATAAGTTTAAATTTGCCTCTAGAATTGAAACTAACTCTAGATACACTTGTATCCTAAGCTATATGACATCAAAATTTGAATTATTTCACTAACGCTTCAAGCTTGGGGAAATTTGTATATTTATAAATGCAAGAAATTTTGAAAGATTTTAGACCATCAGTGGTAAGTCTGCTTATTTGACTTCAGCAAGTATTCATGAGTTAGGAATTGATGCAACTATCATCACCAAATTATGAACTCTAGAAGGAAATAGATGGCATAAAATCTCCCAACTGTGTTTGTAGCATGGGGAAAATTGGACATCTCATTTATTACTTTGAGCAAAGACTATACTTTCACTCTGCTTTGACTTTGGACCATTTATCTTTATTTATTACTCATTCTTACCAGCTGTGGGAGTTTATTTCAAATATACGCTCTAAAACTGCAAATGTTACTGAACATCTAAAAGGGCAAAGGAGTGTCAACAGTTTCTAAATATTATATCCAGCCTTATTCAGCTGGATTCAACATTAATACTCAGCACTCAATTCACCTTATTAAAAGGGCGTTCCCACTATCACGAATGAAATCATGGAAAATCTTAGTGATCTTATCAAATCTTGATGTCAGTTGTGACAGTCATGTTGATCATAGCAAAATTTTGTACAATTCAAAAAAATTTCTACAATCACCACAATTAATTGTCAATCATGATTACTGTATCGGATCTTGACAAAGCGTGAAAGATTGCACCTTATCATCCTTCTAAATCGTGGTGATCAGGATCAACTTTGGACAAGGCCAACACCATACCCAACGGACAAGACTGAATATGCTTCATTCACGATCTATACTGAAAAGAGCATATCTAATAATTTTTTGTAACCTTTGAGAGATGCCACTCAAGAATATTGAAACATGAAATTTTAAAAAATATACAAAAGTTCTATGATCAACTAGCAATACCTTTCCCGTCGAATATTCGAATGTCAAAATTGGTATTTGTCCCAGGCCTACACTCCTGTATTCTGGTGGATACTTCCAGACCTTTACAGAGAAACCACCTGCCTACTGTGACCACTTCATTATGGCTAAACAACATATTTTTGAATAGCTGTAATGACAACCCTGCCTGTTGTAGCCACCTTAAACAGGTCCCTTGAGCAGTGACCACTCTGGTCTCTTTGGCCAGGTTTGTCAACACCTTAAGTACAGTGCGTGTGTAAAACCACTTGACGAAAATGTACAAATACTTTAACTCTGCATTTCTAATCGAGATGAGTCATGACTGATTGATCAGTACAGAGGAAAAAGGTAAAACTAAAGAAATTAAAACCTCATACCTCCACACATTACCTTGCCCATCGCCCCCAGCATCAGTTTCCCACCTGTATTCCTTCCCTCACTTGGCCCATTTTAAGATTCAGGCCATTAGCTAGCCCCACCCCTTTTTACTCTGTGTTTCTTGTTTCTTGTCGTTCTCTTCTCGTTTTCAGGACTTGAGAGTAAAATCACAGATTTTTGAGAGGAAATTTGAGAATGGCAGGAGGAGGTTGCTAGACTGGAGGGTGTGGGTGTATGTGTGCATTTGGCTGTTTCTGTATGTGTGTGTGTGTGTGTGCGCGCATTTGGCTGTTTGTGTGTGTGTATGTGTATGCATTTGGTTGTTTCTGTGTGTGTGTGTGTGTGTGTGTGTGTACGTGAGTGTGTGTTTGTCTGTGTATGTGTATGTACATGTTGTGTATGTTATGGTTTGTTACATTTATGTGTTCGTATGTGTATGTTGTGTGTGTGTGTGTGTGTGTGTGTGTGCATGTGTCAGGGGTCTGTATCTTTATGTGTTTGCATGTGTCTGTGTGTCTGTGTCCAGTGTATCGTTGTCAAGAACATACACGTATATCTCCAGTAGTTAGTATCATTTTATATCAAAGATTCAAACAGTATTGCAGAAAGTGTGAGATTACACTACAACCTAAATTATATTAAAAAATGGATGATAGTTATACACCAAATACAGAACTGTCAGCTAGCAGATTATATAACTACATGTAAAACAAATTACAAAAACAAACACAAGCAAAAGAATCCCAAGTACTGATATCAGAATCTGATAGCATTTTTTTTCAGTAAATCAGATTAGCAAATATAATAAGGATCATATTTTGTTATATTTTTCATTTCTTTCTTCTATACTTCCTACACTTAGCCATATTCCCAGCTGAACTACCACCCAACATCCCTACTCATCATATCTTGGATCACATCTTGTTTCATGCATGCAGGCAAATGAATGTAGGCAGCCTTCATCAGAAACCCACACATATACTGTCTATACAACAAGGACAATGATGTTGTTACCATGGCAACAGAGTGATTAATAAATCAGACTTAAGTTGTCATCGCTAAGTATCTCTACAAAAAGAAGGCTTGGTAATTCAATTTCATTTTATCACATAGTGTCCTCATAATTTTCTACAATTTTACAGGTACTGCAAATAATGGTGGCAACTAAAAGAATAAAATAAAATTTAAAGTAGCATTCTTCTAAAAATGGTTAATTCGTTCCTGAAGGGTCAGTCATGACGAGGCAGTAATTTTTTACTTTAAGTTTAAATTTAAAGGTATCGGCTATCATTTACCACAGTTAAAAAAGTCTGAGCTACATGATTCCCCATGCTACCATTGTCTTTGATAAGGTCTAAAAATGACGCCCTGAAAAAATTGTATTTCAAAATGATTATTTAGTGCTTTAAAAAAGTGAAAATTGTAAGTTGATTGGATTCACCTGCCCATTTTCTCCCACAGACTTACTGTGTTTACACCTATGCTATTTAAACTCGCCCCGAGTTTTAATTGTTTATTCATGCATAACTTGCTATTGGCAGTGTAACTTTTCAAACTTTTGTATTCTAGGGTGTTTATTTGTCCATTTGAACACAACTACATGTATGTAGCTCAGAATTCAAAATTTGACAAATTTTTAAATTGTAGCTCCACAATGTTAGCCTATCACTTTAAACTTTATAATATTTGATTTATAGTAATCATATACATGAGAAAAAAATATGCGAAGTCGGGGAGAGTGTGAAAAGTTCATTATGACTGCACCAGTACAGTATCTAAATTATTACAACAAAAATTAATTTACTCATTCCTTTAACTTGTTGGGGACAATTTGATTTTGCTATAATACACATTTTCCATAGACCTCAACCCAAGGTATCTCGTACTTAGACCCCAACGAGATAATATAGGCCTACAAATGTTATTTTATTGAGTAAAATGTAGCAATCAAACAAATAAAATGAAACACACAATAATCAGATGAACAGATCAACAAGGCCAACTTCTACTGGGAAATACTCTCTTTATTATGATTTCCACAGATATTGGAAATTGCAACCTGCTTCTCTGTTAATAGCCACGGCTGTGAACGAGATCTCGACTCACAAATCGTATTGGAAACTCCAAGGCTTTATCCATCATTGCTCCTGTCACCGGCCATGTAATTAGCGATCGTTGGTTTCTAGCTCTGAATGGTTGCCAGGCAACGCGACAACAAATCACATTTATCGACCAATCCCTAGATATATAGAGAGCTAAAAGTATATCCAACGGTGATTTATTACGAGGCTAAATAACAGCTACAGATTTCTGTAATAACCTTGTAACACAAATATAGTCCAATCTAATACTGTTTCCTAAAACAATATGCATGTATATTATGTTTACATTGTAATGTATCAATTTGCAGATGGTACAATATATATTTTCTGTATTTATCACTCTCTCATGTATAAGTACATGTACATGTAGTTTGGGAACAATAACACAAAATTAAGGAGCTAGGAACCAATTAATACATTTAACATATATTTACAAAACAAATAATTAAACATGCAGGAATATACAGTATATCTTTGTGTAAAGCCTACATGTACATGTAGGCCTTTTACACGTAGCTTCATTCCAATTACATTTGTACCTTAATTATATCGCATTGGCTATTTATCTAATCAAGCTCTGCTTATTAAATTAAGCATAGTCGAGATAAGCATTACACACCATTATCAACCAGTCAAGAGAAAGTGACAAACATATATAATCAGGATTCTCCAAAATCATGTTGCATTTTCTTCATTGACCTCTAAAACAGGATTTGGCAGGTAGAGCTTATGACCTTTCATAACTTCTGCTGAATACTGCCTATTTGATGGCATGTGTAAAAGGGTGTTGCAGATGAGTGATCCATCAGGCACATGGTTGACTGACAGCATACCCCAAAATATGACAATATACCTCTTCACTAGGGTTAACTCTTAACGTGCCAGAGTATTTAAACCTCTATGGACTTTATGTGTATTATTTGGTGCGACTTCAGCATGTTAAGAGTTAAAGTGTAACTGCATCGTCCACAAAGGTATTTTTTTCTTGTTGGTTGGTAACTCTGATTCGCACAATTACAATCATGTTTGCAATCACAATATTTGCCACTGTGTGAAAATGCTCTAATGTCCAAATAATCTTGCTATTACTAAAATCTAACAGGGATAATCCGTATACCATGTGTCTCAAAAAAAAAAATGTGCAAGACAATAATGGCACACAAGAAATTACCAAACTGAAACTATTTTAACAATTTTGACCTCTAGAGATTAAGTAAGAAACTGCATACATGTCAATAGATTTGTTTGATATGAAGAGCTATACTTGGCCGCTTTTCGGTCTAAGCTAAATCAAGCCAAAGAAACAAGGTCAATATTAAGTACTATACTTGCCTCACAAACATGAGATGAACTCGGTTTATTGCTACGACAACCGTAAAACATCATCAATTACCCTGAACACCATGTCATCTTGTATGCTTAAGATATTACTGATGTATACCAGTTCACTTGCTTTTTTATTGGAATAAAATATGAATCTTTTGTGATGAATAGGCATGAGTCACTGAATGTCTTTTTATAGATTTTGTGGCAAACAAGGAAAAAATGATGGTGGTAGAATCTTGTGGGATACCGCATTCTCTTGTTTAATATTCTCCTGCGAATGCAGCTACCAGTTATAAAATTAATCGGTGATACGTAAAATGTACTACCTTACCAATTTTATGGACTACACCAACAAATTAAGCTGAATCATCCATCTTGGTGAATCAAGGAAGATTAAAAGTTAATTCTGTCGTACAAAGCCAAGGTCGGAGTCCCTAAGACTCACATTTTGTCATCTTTTGCTTCCTTTTGGTAAAGATGCTACGCCCGAGTAATCTTTTGTCTCCTTACCTTGACCCCCCAAGGGGAATGTCTACTGTCAAGAGACTTTAAGCTTCGTAAACGCTGAATTTGACTAACAAGCCGTCTCGTCTTGTGCGGTTATATCAAAATTCATGTTAATAAAATGACTAACATCGGTGTAATATTGTTCGGTAAGAGGCACAGACGACCAAGAAATTGATAATGATATTTTTATGAAAATGAAACAATGTGGAGTCTGTATCGGGCTATTGCGCGTTTAACGGTGGCATATGATTTTCCGACAGTATTATGTCTACGGAACACCTGTACTTTTGGGTCGCGGCCGTTACGGGCCTGCCCGACAAAGGATTCACCCAAATTAGAACACAAACAGCAATTTGATGAGCGCACTAAATTGTTGTCGCTTCATAAAGCATTGATCACAAACAATCAAAACCGTCGCAATCTAAATTCAAATTAAGTCAAATGAATGCATCATATTTGGCTCGGGGCTACGGATAGGGCAATGTATTATACCAGCTTTGTTGGCCATACTTCAATTACCGGCTAAACCGTTAATTTTCTGCGTTTCCAACCATGTCGCACCCACTGAAACGGTACGCTCCCCTCCGGCTCAATTATGCAACTGATGTTCGTCCAATTAACATTAATGAACACCGACATCGCAGGCCTGCTGGCGCTTTTCTTTGTGAGCTTCGGTGGATTCGGACCAAAACTCCTTTGTTCAATTCCAAGCGCACCGAGTCTCACGTAGGTTCCTCGCTATGTCTTCATTGTCAAAACTGAGAGAAAAGCTTTCAAAAAATTATGAAGCAATTTGCCCTTCATTGCATCGTCTCTGCATTATCTATAACGCTCATTTCATATTTTATCACGGCTTTTTTCCCCCGTCATTTTAACGACATCCAGGCATAAAAGTGAATCAGGTTACACGAAAAAGAAAAAAAAAGACGAATATGAATTATGGATGCCCTTCACAAAATGTTTCACTAATCGATTCCAAACCCTGTCTATAGGCATGCATTCATGGATTTACCTCCCCTTCTTAGATTACTAATTATCATCAATATTTATGCAATATCAAATATCCAACGATTGGAAGACTAAACATACTGAGCGGTGGTACGTGCAGTATTTTCATTATTGATTTATAAGTCATGTAAAATGTCTGTATCCCGTGGATATTATTTCACCGGGATAAAGTCAGCTCCCGTATCTACGGGCTAATTGCTCGTTCCACGCCTCCACACCTGGTTTAATTAACGACCCAAACATCGTCAACGAACGGTCCAACCTTCCCCTTGAGATGGAAGACATATACTGGAACATATACGACAGAAGAAAAAAAAATGTTCCTCATGTGCAAAGCTTAGTATTCAGTTACGCCTGAATTAAACATAAATGTTTCATACCTACGCCTACCCGTTCAAGCGCCAATTATTGATTTCACACAAGCGGCTTTGGAAACATAGCCTCTGGAATTGCGTAGGATGTAATATTTCTAATCTGTGAACCCTCTACGCTGTTTTTTTTTCTTGTTCTTTGAAGATGAGAAATACAATAAATGTACAGAAAAAACATAAATCTGAGAAGGATTTTTTTTTTAGTGTGAACTCTTTTATTGCAAGCATTTTGGGGAAATAACAACTTTAATGCTCGAATTGGTCTGTGATCACAAACATACCAAAAAAATACACAGGAAATTAGAACTCTGTCTTGCCCGGAGGTGGTATAAAACGATTGGGAATAAAAGGTGGGTTTGTAGATCTAGACCCGGATTTTACTCGGGTTAAGTGAAGATTGTCTTTTTCTTTCTTCTTCGTTTGCATACTGTGCTATGAAAGATATTGCCATTTGCGTAATCTCTCACCATCATTTCACGCAATCATCGTGAAAGCCAACATTTTATCGTCTTACTAAAATCCTGACTTTAGGGATATGATTACCCCCAGGTGCTGTAGGTCAATACAGGTTATGAATTCTGTCATTATGTAGAAGATTATGTTGTACATGTTTTATTGCATACATGTATATATGGCTCCGGCAATGTATTATTTATTTGCTCATTATTTGACTAAAGTCATATGCTTCCGTCATATTATTTCCATCATATTTTACGTTCAGCATAGTTTCAAAATATGGCTTTTTAAAGAATGTGCTCTTAGTATACACACCTACATGAACTCATTACTTGGGATTAAGCTAAAATTATTCATATGGTAATGAAAGAGATTCAAATAATTCTTCTTCTCTCTATTAAGTTTTTTTTGGGGGGGGGGCCAGCTGTCATCCAAACAAGAATGTTTACAATTTCAATTTGAAAAAAAGTTTTTTATCTCGTACTAGGCCTGAGTCATTACGTTTTTGTTTGAAACGTTTGAAACTGTTCCCCAAAACGTTTAAACGTAATTGTGATATTTGTGGGGTCTTATATTGAGTACAACAATAAAGAACATTGACAACCAGAAGTTCGTTCTAACATTATTTCAATGTTTATTGTACGAGTCCAGTGATGTGAAGTACCTGTATACAAAGGACCACAGAATATTATTCTATGGTCTAGTAAACACAACAAGGATGGTATTACACCAATAGCAGAGATGTCTGGCGGTAGTGAATAGACAGAGAGGTGTTATTATTGGTAGGCTTCATTTGAGGGTGGTCCTGATTGATGGGTCCAATGTATTTCCAGCTTACAATGCATGCTAAGTATAGTCAGCATTCTATGGCTGAGCACTACACATGTATTACAATAATTCAGTAAGCAGCTGCAGCATTTATTGCCTTTTTTCAAAATTGCTTTATCACATAACACAAAACTTAAAGCATTTAATGGAATTACAATAATTAAGGGTTTAAACGGATTGCAAAATTGCAAAACGTTTTGCATTTTAACGTTCGTGTGAACATCGTGTAAACGTTTTGACTCAGGCCTATCTCGTACATTCATCTTTCTTCTTTTTTCTAACAACAATGCACAAGTGATGATGACAGGTGCCTATACATGTAGGCCCTACATGTTTAATCTTGTGAACACTGGATACCTGTGGATCAAAGTTTACCAGGAGAGTTCTATCAATTTCATTAATGAACAGACCTGACATCTCAAATGCAGACAATCACAACACACACTACTTGTTCAAATGGTCATTTGAAAATGAAACTATATAAATGCTCTTTCAATTATCTTTCAAAGAAATACAAGACATACATCAATAACAAATTTTAAACATTTTATCAGGTATTTACACATAGATCTTGTTTTTATATGGGTCAAATCTGCTATAAATACAGGCATACATCCTCAGTCAATATGTACATAAACCACACCCTATCATTCTATACAAAACAAACTGTGTGTACTGCTTCATATTATTTGTTACTGACTTATAACGCACCCCTCTTGCCTTCAATGTTTTCTTGACTATTTCTACTCTCCTCTCGTTTTATTTTTGGCCCTCGAGGGACACATTCTATCCTCAGCATGATGTCATCATTTTCATTTCTAGGAGCAATCGTACCTTTGCCACAAATTCAACTCTATCACGACTCATATATACCTTGCAGCGACTGCAAGTGACATTCCCCAACACCCACCCCGCCCCTTCCCCTCTCAGCCCCACCCCCATCACCTACATCTTCACATCTTCATCTGTCATGACAACAAACTTAATTCTTAGGGAGATCCCCCTCCGTGGAATCCTACGCCTTGCATCAACACCCCTCCAGCGATTGTCGATACCAAGTCATGGGGCTAACGTTAGCGAGGTCACTCCACTCGCCGTCGGGAAACAATTGCGAAGCATCGGTTTATTCGACAGGAAATTTGTGGGAATCCACGTTTTTCTTCTGATGAACTAAACTTCAAACTTCATTTTCAAAGATCTTCTCTACTGAATTAACTACAGACTTTCGGTACTCTACCCAGAAACTTTTTAATGATTGTATGCAGGCTTGCAGTAAGGGGTGTGATGGGGAGGTTCACCCTCCCACACAAAAAAGTATAGGGTTGGGCATGCCAATTTTTTTCTGTCTCTCTCTCATGAGATCTGGGTGAAAGGTATACCATTTTGTATGGGATTGTCCCATATGTAGGCCTCTTTTCCCAGAAACCTACATGTATATTGAACCCTACCCCCCCCCCCCCCACCACCCACACACACATACACATCTTCAGGTATTGGTCTTGCATTTCCATATTTTGAGATAACAGCTATTCAAACGGTATCATAAAGACAGCTGAATTGTAAGATTGTGTTTGCAAAATCCTAAAAACGCAGAAAGTAATCTTCAGTAGATTGTAAAGTGTTTTAATAAAATGAACACGCATCATTATACAATGCTGCACCAACATGTACATTTAGCGTATGTGCCTACAATACGTGTCAACTTGACAACCTTTCCAACATGTAGTATACAGTCCCAGCCATAGCGACATGAACAAGTAGTTGAATTCTCTGCCTTTGCCTTTGGCTGTATATTACTACTGCTTGCATTTTGCATGTGCACCACAGTAACATTCAATCAACTGCTTGCGTTAAGGTGTCCCATGTTTCAATTCTCAAATGGGCGATTCCGTGCTAAAACTTGAAAAAATGCTAAAGTTTAAAATTGCTTCTAGCTGACAACTATTGTGATAACATTTTTGGTTAATACCTAAACCATCTGGAACAGGTCAGTTTTGGGTGCAAGATTGTCTCAAAAGTCTATTTTTGGGGTGAAATTGTGAAAATTTGATATTTTATTGAAATTTCACAAGTTTTACAGTATGTATGAAAACATGTATACACTAGATCTGAGAACTACTGAACAATCTTTTAGATAATGTGAGTCAAGTAGTTGGGATGTCCCCTTGATAGCTGACTACGTTTACAAAAATATTCTCATTCCTACTTAGACTTAGTGTCATTATTTCGGCAAACCCTACCCATAAGTGTCCCGTACGACACATAAACTTAAAAAAGTTTTGATTGTGCTTCAGTTTCAGGGGC
>JZLH01S0140129.1:17381-31452 GCA_001188425.1 Eucidaris tribuloides
AAAATAAATCGTTCTGTTATTTTCAACCTTAAATCAACATCTTTGTATGTTTCGTTGCCATGGTGACAGGGACAACAGAGTCAGTGATTACCGAAATTCTCACGAGACGGACTAACGCCCAGCGTCAAGACATCATTGAGACATATTATGCAACATACAAAGCTGTGAGTAGATTTTGAATAACTGCATGATGAGAACGGGTATAAATTCGAAATGAATTGAGTAGGAGGGGGAGGGGGATGTTCATATGGAGCTTCATCCTTCAATATGTGTTTACAGGATCACTCTACCTTATTTAATGCGACTGGATAATTGTCATTCTATGAGGAAAGGTTGAAATTGAAGTTACTGCCAATGTAACGCTGGGTTGTAGTGTGTCTAAAAACGGTGCAAGTCAAAAGCGCCCTCTTTGACAATTAGAAAACACCGTTGCAACGCGTTGTGGCCCCGGGTTGTGGCATGATGCTTGCATCTTCGTCACGGGCATAGTCTAAGCTTTCAAATGCCGTTTGTTCTGTTAAACTTGCTTGCTTGTTTTAATCTCGAGATATACGTTTAGTTAACAACGACAGGGTGAAATCACAGCTGTGCTACTTTAATCCTGTTAATGATAGCATTAGGCCCTCTTCCCTTGCAAAAGTGGTACAATGTGATGTTACCCCTTCGTTGTTGACTAAATATATCTGGCGATTAAAACAAGCAAATTGAACAGAACAAGTGGTGTATGTGAGCTAAGACTATGCCCTTGACGTTGATGTGAGCATCATGTCAGAACAGTATTTTTTTAATTGTCAAAGAGGGCACTTTTCACTTTCACAACTTTTTTTGAGACACGCTGTTGAGGACACCTTGTTCCACCTACTACACATGGGTGTTCCTGTGCCCCATACCAGGACCCACAAATTTGTAAGTCCCTGTCAAGATGTAAAAGGGTGAGATGCTACAAGTCATACAAATATTCTTTGTTGAAAGTGATATTATAAGAAATGTTCACATCGCAAGATGCCCAAGTAATCTGCTCTATCATTGTCTGTTTAACTATTTATTACACGCTGAATTTATTCTGAGGGGATAATACTGACAATTGTTCTTTTCATGTTTTCTTCGAATTTTGCTTTCCTCATAGCGGTATTGAAAATGTATTTTTCTATATGAAGAGCTTAGTTCCAAAAGGCGCTAAATCCAGCTTGCACCAAAAATGAGGTATTAACGGCAAAGAATTTGCCAACTACTGACCTTGTTATAATGTTAAAATTGAAGTCAAATTCCACGATTAAGTAATTTTATTTTTCCATAGACGCGTGTACAAACTCAGGCAAAGAAATGCATTTTTCTCCAAAGTTACTAAAGTGAATTTAACGCCTTTTGGAACTAAGCTCTTCATATACAACAGCTATTCTACAGTTTCTACTGAACAAAGGTGAATGAGTAAAACAATTATTACGATTGTTCAATTCGATTGTACGATTGTGCATAGATGCCACATTAGCGCTCAAAGAGTTAAACACAAAACAATATTGGTGGCTATGGATCCATAGTAACTGTTGTTTTATCAAATTAAATGCTTCATAATATATTCTGATTGATTCATATTTTTCTAGAATCTGATGGACGTGATGAGGTCAGAGTTGAGTGGTAACTACCTCCGAGTGGTCGAAGGCCTCCTCGAAGAACCTGCAGTTTTTCTCTCCAAATTTATCTATAAATATTCCACAGTAAGAATTCGCTCAATTATTTTTTTGCACATGATTGATAATAATAAATCCAGGAGCGGCGCCATGAAAGTTTCAAAATGTAGAAAATCGGGGCCTTTTTCGCAGTGTAATTCTTGAAAATTCGTTTGTTTATTTGTTTGTTTGACATTTTCTTCCATTTGAGATTTTTCGTATTTCCCAAGATTTACCCTGTTGCTACCCCTGGGTAAATCCAGTTCTAGATTACTATACTTAGTTCGCAGTTCAATATTGAAAGGAACGGCTGAATGAGTTGTGGTGCCTGTGCGTGATAGTAGGCTGGTTTGGGCATGGGGACATGGAACTAAAGCATGTCAAGTGGCGTAAGGAGGTGTACCCCCGGAGGTGTACATCTTGGGGAGGTGGAACTTAAAGCCCAAGTTTACTTTGGGGATTTTTTTTTATTTGAAAGCTTTATGCCCAAAGGTCATATCACACGAATAACAGATTCTGAATGTCTTTCGTTTTTTTTTTATTAATAAATGAAAAATCTCGGGAGGACCCCCGAGATTTTCGACTATATTTTACATAATAGCATCCAAAGGGTTTTAAGAATACTTGAGTTATACCTCATCAGAATGAGCGGACTCACATTTATGTGATGGCGTGGAGTGCAATGGATAAATAAATCGAGATCACTTTTATGCCGGAGAGAATGCACTATTGGTTCTGGATAATTAATTTTCATGATTGTTTTATGGTCTTACCCAGAATACAAGTTTGCTGCCACTCGCGAACTTTGAACTCAAGTTGCTCGAAATCATCTTCCCGCTCAATTATGTGGTAAGTGTTCACTTTCAGCCTTGACTTTTGCCAATGTGGTAGACAAAATAAAACACACAAACAATTGATCATAAATTCGATGGATGAGGTTACGTCACAGTCACATTCACGACACCACATTCACATTATAACGCAAAGTTCAGGCAGCACATTAAAGCTCAAGTATAGTTTTGGTCGATCACACAAATTTTCCATCAATCTTTCACAACGTATGTGGTATTGTCATGCACCTGCCAGACATAAGAAATCATTAAATCTACTGAAATTGTCTATAAAGGAATATTGTAATTGTTAAATCATCACAAAGCTGATATAACTATGTACATGTCCTATAACAAACTTTTTTCTTAAAGCCCAAGTTTAGTTTTGGGGATTTTTTTTTAATTTGTAAAGCTTTATACCCAAAGGTCATATCACACCAGTAACAGATTCTGAATGTCTTTCGTTTTTTTTTTATATTATTAATTAATGAAAACTCTGTGGGGGGGACCCTCGAGATTTTTTTGGTAGCGCCCCACAATTTTCGAACTATATATTTTACATCATCAGCATCCAAAGGGTTAATGAGGTGTTAAGGTATACTCGAGTTATGACCTCCATCTGAGAGAGCAGAGTCGCGGCCTTTCCGATGAGGTATAATTATCAGATAACTTAACACCATCTATGCGAACCCTTTGGATGCTATAATGTAAAATATAGTGCGAAAATTTTGGGTACCGGAAAAATCTCGGGGTCCCGCCCCCCCCCGCACCTAGATTTTCATTGTAATTAATAAAAAAAAAAATAATAAAACAAAAAAAGCAAAGACATTCGAGAATCTGTTTTATGGTTTGTGAAACGATATTTTGGTAAAAAGCTTTCCATAAATTAAAAAAAACAAAATCCCCCAATCTGAAGACTGGGCTCTTAAGTATAGTCATCAAATATTTTCAGAGCCGCTCACAGTTTTCAAAAATCATACCATGCCTTTTTTGACTCTCCGCCACATTTATCTACATGCAGGAACTCAGTTACATCAAAGAGGTCTACACGAAAGGTATAGTTTCTCTGGTTATTTGTATTTAATTGTTAATGTTTTTTGTTTCGTAGTTGTTTATTTTTGTGATGTTTGCGGGTGGGGAAGGAAGGTGTAAGAGAATATTTGTGAAAATTTCGTTACTTTGCACAGATAAATAAATACAATGAAATAATGAGAATGCATTTAATCTCAATGCCATACCCTTCTCACAGGTTCACCAAGTTACTCACACCTTGTATACATGAAAGAAGTTTGTCTTTTCATTAAAGCAAAAGTCTGTATGAATGAGAATCCTGAAGTTAACCCCAAATTCACTTTAAAAATGTTACAGATAAAGAGGTAGTACAGGAGTCGTAGTAGTAGTAGTAGCAGTAGTAGTAGTAGTAGTAGTAGTAGTAGTAGTAGTAGTAGTAGTAGAAGTAGTAGTAGTAGCATCATCATCATTGTTATTATTTCATTTTTCCTTTTTTTCTTTTGCAGCATATGGACATCCTATGGAAGCAGATATGTCGCAAAACCTCTCGGGACCATGGCAAACTATTCTCCTACATATAGTTCAGGTTTGGAATCACATTTTCTTCAATTGTTTTGGTACTGGTAAATTATCTCAACAATTTATTCCCTCGTTCTCTCTTTTTTTCTTATCGGCCATCTTCCAACCATTCATCCAACCATCTACCTTTACATACTTCCTTCCATAATCATCCTGCTGCGCTTAATGTCCTCCACCTAATCTTCGATACATTACTGTCTTCTTATTTGCTCTTCCATTCCTCCCCTTTCTTCTTCTGATCTTCTTCTCTAGAAGTATTAGCAGTTACTAACGTGTATACCAATGTAGGTCTAGAGCAACAGCAACAACTTAAGCAGTAGTCGTAGTAGTCATAGTCGTAGTCGTAGTCGTAGTCGTAGTAGTAGTAGTAGTAGTTATAGTCGTAGTCGTAGTCGTAGTCGTAGTAGTGGTAGTCGTAGTCGTAGCCGTAGTAGTAGTAGTAGTAGTAGTCGTAGTAGTAGTCGTAGTAGTAGTCGTAGCCGTAGTAGTAGTAGTAGTAGTAGTAGTAGTCGTTGTAGTCGTAGTAGTATTAGTAGAATGAGGAGTAGTAGTAGTAGTAGGAGTAGCAGTAGTAATGTTTGTGGTAGGTGTGGTAGTAACAGTAGTGGTGTGGTGAAAGTAGCTACTGCTACTGTACTAGTACAATAATCGAACTAGAAGTCATCAAGTAGTAATTATTCATTATAATCGTTATTCGCATTTATTAATAATTTAACCCAAAATAAGTAGTGAAGTGTGTAATTCAAATGTGAGACCGATATCTTCATCTTTCCTGTTTTGGTATATCATTGTAAAACATAAATTATGTGTTTGATCTTATCCAGGGTTATCGTCACGAAACGGGGTGGATTGATATACCAGAGGCGAAACGAGATGCTGCATGGCTCGACAAAGTAGGTATTTGTAAGTTGTTGTTTGATAGGACTGAAAGGTCCACCATGGTCCACAGTCTGCCTTGAATGGAAAAGCTCACTCTCGGACTGAAATTAAAAACAGAGAGACACATTTCCCCGTTGGACAAAGTAAACAATTAGGGTGCATTGATAAAACTGAATTGTTTTCCCGCCTAGCAACTTCTGCGACCATCGCATCCTTACATAATTTATGAGTGAGAAGGAGGTGGGGTAGGAGGAGGAAGAGGAGTGGAGGAGAAGAAGAAGAAGAAGAAGAAGAAGAAGAAGAAGAAGAAGAAGAAAAAGAAGAAGGAGAGAAGAAGAAGAAGAAGAAGAAGAAGAGAGAGAGAGAGAGAGAGAGAGAGAGAGAGAGAGAGAGAGAGAGAGAGAGAGAGAGAGAGAGAGAGAGAGAGAGAGAGAGAGAGAGAGAGAGAGAGAGAGAGAGAGAGAGAGAGAGAGAGAGAGAGAGAGAGAGAGAGAGAGAGAGAGAGAGAGAGAGAGGAGGAGAGGAGGAGGAGGAGAGAGAGAGAAGGAGGAAGAGGGGAAGGAGAGGGGAGGAGAAAGAGGGGTAGGAGGCAATCCCCTATATTCTTCGTTGATTAATATTCTAGGTTTTTATTTATTTACTTCTTAGTTTAATGGTTGTTTCATCTTTTCCTTCATCAGCTTCCTGTGGAAGGCTGGCTACGCTCCCAAAAGCCCCGAAATTGATAGATCTGCTGACTAAGTCTAGCCGTAGACAACTTGGCGGTGTATTTTATGAGCTGGGAGAGGTAAGCGTATCGTTATTGTTTTTTTAATTTGTTTGTTGTAGTTGCCATTATTTTTACTATTGTTGATATTGTTCTTGTTGTTGAGGAAGTGGAAGATTGGAAACAATCAAACAGACTGAAATTGCCTTTCAAGTTGTTTAGTTGTAAAGAAAAGAGGACGCTTATGCCAGGGTTCAATTAAAAGATGACCATCATTATGAAAATGAACACAGTCATGCAAAGTCACAAATAATATTGCACGTCATTGAGATTTGTAAATTTGTAATAATTGTAGAAATTCGTACACTCTTTTGCCGCTTGATTACTATGTCCTACCTACAACCAGAACTTTAAGGGTGGGGAAAACGTCATATATTTCAAGGGCTGGTTTGGGCATGGGGAGGTGCACATCTTGGGGAGGTGGAATTTAACCAGTTGTAGAAAATCAGAACAGATATCTCATTACAAGCAGAAAAGTGGTGCATTTTCTTTTTGCCTCAGTGGGAGGGGGGGGGTACACGTGCACCCAGTGCAACCCCCAGTTTAAACCAAGGAGGTGCTCGCCTAATACCTCCTTGTTTACACCCTTAAGTTTCGATACAAGATTTCACATTATTGTCTTAATGTTCTCCTTATTTTAGTTGATGGGTCAACGGGGTACCAGCGTTGTCGCTGCTATCAACAACAGTCAGATGACGGACGAACAGAAGAAAGGATTCATTCTTCTCGGTGAGTTATCACTTAGAGTCCCTTCAAACATGTCAAAGAAAGAGTGCGACATGGACGTCTTATGTTTGTGGAAACAAAATGTTGGGGTTTAAATTCTTTCTTTTCACAACATGTACGTGTCCATCGTAATTGAAGAGAATAGATACGTTATAGTGGGAACAACGTGGCTTCCACATCAAGGGTTGAAGTAAATTTCTGTAAAGGAACTCCATTGCCCAACTTGAACGATTATCGCTCAGAGCCGTCAAATGGCTCTGTTGATGCTTAGTCAAGAGCGCCCTCTCTCCCTTGAGCTGCTGCAGACTTTGGCCTGAGGTTGAAAGTGTACAATGCATACCTTCCGACGTTTTAACTTGCAAAGCCATCCAAATTAAAGATACTTGTCATTACCCTTTATCTCCATCACATTACTTGTAATATAAAAATGAAGTTTTTTTTTTATTAAAGACTGATATTATCCAATAAATTGCATCGTCTGACATCTCCATATTTGAATAAAGAATAAGCATGGGTAAGGTGCTGCCCAACGCAGTTTATTCAATTTTGATGTCAAGACACACATTCGTAGCTTATTTGGTTTATGTAATGACAAAGTGTTGTTAATAAAATACTATTTTTGCTGGTTGGTGCTGAAAGGATCATGATCATGTTTTGTATCGTTGTACAGTGAACTGTTGCCTGGACTACGTCGGGGTCAACACCGACTCGCTGTACGATGCCATGACTGGACTTGGGACTGATGATGATACACTCATCCGCATCATCGTGTTTCGATCAGAGGTGAGTACATGTACATCGATACGGGGGAGGGGGTACCGGCGGGAATCTAGGGGGATGTGATCCATTCCCAAACTTTAGGGTGAAAGGGTATCGGAAGAAACAAAAGTTTGAATAAAGGGCTTTATTTTTTATTTTTCATCAAAATGAATACGCACGATTTATTTTTATTTTTTTTTTACAAATAAAGTCTAGTATCATTTGTCTAAACCCTGCGTGTCTGTATATCCCAATCCTATATATAGGCCTACATGATAAACCACGGTAATTGTATAGGAAAGATTATGTTCGAGAATGTTATGTGAGTTTAAAAAAAATATTTTTAAATGACATACAATCTCACCTGTGTGTTTATCAACAAGTTCCGACTTTTTTTTTTGACTTCTGTTCAACAAGACACAGAGACTGGTGTTGGTGGTTGTGACGATGATGATGGTGGTAATGATTTTGATGACGTTGAGGTTGATGATGACGATATTGATATTGATGTTGATGATGATGATGATGAACATGATGATGATGCTGATGATGATGATGGTGATGATGATTTTGATGATGGTAGTCACGAGCAAGAGGGAGGAGGAGTAGAAAAAGAAGGTCAGGTAAAGGGGAAAGAGGAAATGTGCTTATACACTGAAATAATGTGCAATAATTTCACCGGTCTACTATATAATTATAACTGTTATTTAAAATTTCATTTTCTAGATTGATTTAGCCAAGATCAAGGCGGCCTTCAAAAAGCGATACAACATCACCTTGAGGGACCGTGTTGCCGATGATACCTCGGGAGATTACAAGGACATTCTAACGAGCATCATCGGGGAATAAACGAAGGAAAAGATGTTTACATTCGGCGTTGGCATATCTCCCGCTTTTTAGGCGTATTTCCCGAACATTTTTCAATACGATTTCAAAATTCTGTGTACAAAGTCAATGGGAAAAATTTATATTTCCCGGTCATTATTGACCGGAAAATATGACATCAAGTGGAAAATATGCCAATCCGAGTTTATATTAATCCCTTGGTGAAAATAGAAATGCGGGCTAAAAAAACGTTTATATGGTGTATTTCTATTAATGGCCTATATCTTTATTCAGTTTAAGCCACTGGCTAACATTTACCACAGTTAAAAAACTGTGAGCTACATAATCCGCCATGCTCCAAGTGTCTTTGATAAGGTCTAAAAATAAAGCCCTGAAAAAATTGTATTTCAAAATGGTTATTTAGAGCTTTAAAAAATTGAAAATCGTAAGTTGACCGGATTCACCTGTCCATTTCCTCCCATAGAGTTACTGTGTGTGGATCTAGGCTATTTTGTACTCGGCCCAAGTTGTTTATTCATTCATATCTTGTCAGTAGCAGCATAAATTTCCAAACTTTTGTATTCTAGGGTGTTTTCTTGTCCATTCAAACACTATTAAGTAGCTCAGATAGCAAAGTTTGACAATTTTTTTTTTTAATTTGAAGCTCCACATTGTTAGCCTATTACTTTAAAGTATGTTCTTGATTTTCACCCCCCATGAGTTCATCATATAAATCTTCATAAAGAAAAGACTCATACATTTTTTTACCTCTCACGAAGCCATTTATAATTCAAAAGGTTAAAGACTTACTAGTATGAATCCGAAATTGTGAACACTTTATTGTTCTGTAGCTGGGTCAAATCGAACAGAAACGGATGAGGTGTAAATATCAAGATCACAAACTTTATTATGTTCACATTATACAGTCATGCTTTTCTTTTTAAATAGTACGTTTAGATATTTGATGTATTTTGTTGTGAACTGAATATCTGATATTAGACCTTGTATTTTGGCTGTTAATGTTAAAGGTAAATGACATGGTTGGCGATAGTCCTCAACTTGTGGTAAAACTATTCTGCAATCAAGTAGACTATGCAAGGATACTGCTGTGAAATTTTGTAGTCAAATGTTGACTCATTTTCAAAGAACGTCCATCAGTATGCCTGGTGACTTACAAATTTGATGTGAAGCTTTCTATAGGATTAATCACTCTCAGGGCTCAAGAGTAATTCAGGTCTGGCATGTTCTTGCTTGATTCTCCTTATGTAAATGAATTTAAGATAAATCTTTCCAGCCAGGAGATACGTTCCAGCCAGTGTATCTTTTGTATATCTTTCAACCAGGTTGGTTGTAGAGGCAATTTTTATTTCTCCCAATCACCTTCATACCTAGAGTCTAGAGGGTTTTATACGTATGTGTTTTTTAGCGATTGCATGCTGCACAAATATTGAAAATACATGGTGATGTATCCTGCAATTATACAAATACAAAAATGACGCCATTAATAATTGTGACATTAAATTAAATGTTATTGTTTTACTGAACCAGAGTAAACTGAAACGTAAGTTTATATTCCACCCAAGTGTTTCAAAATATTCCTCAAAACCGCTCACTCGATATGCTCATAGAATTAACTTTACATGCCGTTAATTACAAGTGCATGTCGAACCCCGACTGAGCATCAAGCCCAGAGAGGAACTGAACAAAAACGGGTGACACGGAGGAGAACGAAGAGACACACCATCCTATGCAATCAAGTCAAGTAAAAACAATATATATATATAATGTACTATTAAAACCTGTCAAACAAAACATTGTTGAGGGTATTGCAACCCCCCCCCCCAAAAAAAAAAAAGTTTATTTTGCAGATGACATTTGTATACCTGCTGGAAAGAACACAGTCCCACAGTGTATTCACATAGTCGGCTATGTAAAAACGTCAGAATTTAATAGTGTGAAGATGATTTCATACTGTGGTGATGTTTTTTCACAGAGTGTTCACATAGTGATGTTCTCTTCCACACTGTGAATTGATGATTCACAATACTGTATTAAAACGCTCAAATTTAACACTGTGAAGAGATTTCATACTGTTTACAATGTGTTCACACTGTGTTCTTTGCAGCAGGGTTTAATTATTGTATCTGTTGTTGTGGGTTTGGGTTTATCATACACTAGTATAACATATAATAAAATCCGATAATTTTAACAAGGATGTGAAATTCTGAAAAGAAAATTGTTGTTATTCATTGTGTAAATATATGTTCCGAACATTTTATTTGTAATCAATCTTATATCGATTTACATAGGGTGCCGGGAAAATACTAGTTAAAATAAGTCATATGTATTATCTGTCTTATACCTGAATAAAACAAATTCAAGTGGCAGATTTTCACCCAAATTATATTTCATGTGTTTGTTATTCTTGTCTTGTGATTGCTTACTTTGGATTTAATTTTATTGATGATTGATCAGTATTCTAGTTGAAGTTATACCCGTGCACAAGCATAATAATCTATTTAATACTATACATAGATAACATCATACATACATACATACATACATACATACATACATACATACATACATACAAACAAACATACATACATACATACATACATACAAACATACATACATACATAAATACATACATACATACATACACATACATACACACACATAGTCATATAGATATAAAGATACATATCGATATACACATATACTGTAGAAACATATCTTGATGTATGTTTTTATAACATTTTGTTTATTCTGTTTCTAAATCACTTATTTCCAAAATCATAATTGTTTATACTGAGCCGATTATGAAAATAATTTAATTACACAGATGCAATAATAATACAGTATGACTACTGACAACCGTGTATACACTTCCCCCGTAAGAATTCGGCTCTCAACTTATAATCGTTAGATATCAAGGTGAATTTCCCCCTTAAACTTGGAATATTCCTACATTTCAAAACGAAATCTGCTTAGTGGTGACTAAAACTAAAATTGAAACGGCATGTATATGTGTTAGTGGACGAAATTCGATACCATTTTATGCCTTGATATAGAATAGCAGTATCATTATACATGTATATCACAAATAATGAGTTCTGCTGGTACTTACTGGAGGTCGAATAAACGCACTAACCTCGTCATCGAAGTTTAAAGGCCCACTGTCATGACAGAATGGAAATCGCCCTCTTTTTATTTCAATCTTAAATTTGGAGCTAATGGCCTGTATGTGTATCATTCTTCCTAAATGAATTTGACGAGGACTAGTTCAATGTAAAACAATAACAGCTTGTCCCTTATTACGAAATATTTCCTATATGAATTTCAGATTTTAGAAAAAAACATGCACATTGTCTATGTATATGTGGAATTTTCGAAATAAATTACTGCCAAAAATTCACTGTAACTTCAGAAATGTCAACAATATTAGAATAATAATTACAGTATTAGTCAGGGTATATACTTGTATCTACAACTTGTGAACGCAACACTTTTCTACGAAATTATATACAGTGTTGGAGGTCTCAAGACTGGTCTTGGTCTCGAGACCAGTTTGCTTGGTCTTGTCTTGGTCTCGGTCTCGGTCTCGAACCCTCTGTGACCCGTCACCAAAAGACGCACCATAAGTTAGAAAAATAAGCAATTGTGTTTTTATACGTCTAAAAGTCGAGATTCTAAGCTTTTAAATGATAGTAGTAATTTGTCTAAAGATGGATGTATAAAGGACAAACCATTTAAAATCTCTAGCTCACAAGTTTGGAGCTATTCACCCAAGCCATTATCAGGAAAGTGGTAGAAAACAGGCTGCAAATAAATTAGTGGCTCGGATAGAGCTTTTGTTGACCACTGTTCCACTAGCAAAGCTTACGTAATAACTCAATCACCTTCCTCAATCAGCATCATGTGTATCGCCTAGGTCACATTTGGTCTAAGATAACCTTACGGAGCCCGTAAACTCACCGTTATCTTCCGCATTTCGCTACGTAATTCGCCTATCGGTAACTGCACGATTTTGCACGATTTCATCGGGGCTCCTCACGGAATCGCAGCCGTCTAACGATTCTTTTGTGTAGTGTGAAATTTGACAAATTTTTAAAAAAATGCGGTAAGCCGCGGTAGCCCGTAGACTTATGCGTAGATGGAGATTGTACGATCGACGCAAGGACATCGCACCAAGCTGTGCGCTGATCTGTACACACAGTCGTGACAACTATCGGAAACAGCAATCGGTCAACAAGTTGGACTGCACCGCTACACGGTATGCATACTTATACACGACATTTATCCGTACGATTTTTGGGGCATGCAGATGGGCCGAGGGCTAGCGACGTAATACTGTACGACATCGTGCAATTTCTTTGTAGGGAAACAGGCTCTTGTGAGACTGGGCCGGTGCTGAGGCTGTAACGAAGCATCGTATCAGCTATCGTAGCAGAGATCGGTGCAATAGCCCTGTAAGTCTCCTTGGCCTCGTTCAGCACGATCGTGTCGATTTCGTCAGAGAGTTGTACGATATCGTAAGTGGAAATCGCACGATACTCCTGCAGGAGGTCACAGAAGAATGTTGTAGGCCATTCGACTTGTCAGATTGATAAAGTGTTCGCAGTACCCACTACAATAGCGATATCGTACAATCAATACATAATAATAATAGCCATGTATCTTATATTTAACCGCCGCCAGGGTACGCCACTCTCAGGTGCAAGATAGACCTGTTCTTACCGCGCGGCCTGCAATAACATAAATCGTATTATTACCGGAGCTTCTCAGTTGCTAGACTGCCGAAGCGCGCTGGCTACGAAGCGAGAAGGTACCGCATTTTTAAAAAGTCCTTTGGTATGAGCCGGCCGGGGCTCGAACCTCGCGGGACCTTACCGATTGCTGAGGCGCAGACGCTCTAAGCACTCGCCCATTCAACATGGCCGGTAATAAAAGGTGACAGCCACGTATCAGCGAGCAAAGCACTCAGGTGCGATGTTGCCGTGATCGTTAACGGTGCCATCTACGGATAATCTTACAGGCTACGGCTTACGATTTAAAAAAGAAGATTGTCAAACCTTCACGGTAAAGCAAAATCGTAACAAGCTACGATTCCCGTGGGGAGCCCCGGTGAAATCGTACAAATCGTATACAGTCAAAGCTTGTCACCGGTACGGAGATCAGTACGATAGTGGAAGATACATGAGTATTCACGGGGCTCGTAAAGTGTATCTAAGCCTAAAACTGTGGAACCACAGGCTACTTTAGGGAGAGGCAAAACAATTGTACGAAGTTGCAAACCCCAAAGGGCAGGGATCATGGGGTTCCATCGCGTAAGCGAATCCTCGTACGAGCTATCGCAGGCTTCCGCCTAAAATTGAATTTTGGGGATAAGTTGTGAACGAGGCTAAGGACGACTTGCAGGGCACACTGCAATGATATCCGCACGGATCTCAGTACGATAGACTGTTAGGCGATAATCTGTACAGTCTCATGCACGCTGCTCGAATCACGGGTTCGTACAAGAAATTGCAACGCATGCTCGTATATAATGTGAACACCAACCAGACGTAGGACCGTAGGCCCATCGCGATGAACCCACCCAAAATACCGTGCGATACTCGTCAGCTAACAGTTAATCGTGCGCGTGTCCGCAGTCAAAATTACTGAGGCCAAAGCCATAAAAGTAGTCTTGTGGTATACCAAGACACGCAATAGCGGAGACCAAAATTATCACGAAGGGGACTTGACAATGGTAATGGAAAACCGCAACAGTTGCTATGTAAGTTGTTCACCATTATGCTTAATCCTAGCGCGACCGTGGTAGGTCAAATTCAGCCAAATTTTAAGCTACCGCAAACATGTGAGAGTTTAATTCAAGAAAAATCAATACTGTTCTGGGGGTATCAAACTTGTCTGTGTAGTCAAGTTTTGACAGGTGCAAAATGAGAGTTATGTACTTTCAGAGAATATCAATATTAGAATGACCCCGCGCGCGACACGGAACGGGAATGCGGCGACAGTGCGCAAAG
>JZLH01S0140139.1:12500-23075 GCA_001188425.1 Eucidaris tribuloides
TGGGATTACATTAGCTCCATATTTGTGTACATAAAGTTAATGATGGTTTTCTTGTTCAGGCTAGTGACACAGAAAATTGCTCTAATTCAGTCTTTTACAAAATTTAATCTAATGTTGCTTTGATATGGCTAGTCCTACCTGTTAAACATCTATAGGTTCTAGAAAATTACATGGGGATAGCTCCTATAACTTTTGTTACAAGAAATGGATGCGCTTTTCTTATGCTATGTAATGGCAAAGCGAGAAAGAGTTGCTCTGAATTCAGTTCTTTTTATCAAATTCTATCTGAGATGATGTGCTTGATATGGCTAGTCTATTGATCTGTTAAACATAATTATGTTTTATAAAATTAATGGATCAACATTTAGAAGTCTGGTTTTAATTTTCTAAACAGACATGTGGTGCCAGCGTTAAATTTTGCAAACAGCAATGTATTAGTGCTGATTGTGCAATAAAAGTCACACGTGCAAACTTTGTTGTTTTTTCCAGTAGAGGGCGTGATGTGGGTCCGTACAGCTCTGCCTTAGGACACAATAGCTTAGTAGGTGTATAAAATTAAGGATCAACATTTCAGAAGTCTGTTTTTAATTTTTCTAAACATGTGGTCCAGCATTTAATTTTGCAACAGCAACGATTTTTTTCATGCATTCAAGTCACACAGTGAAAACTTTGTATTATTCCAGTAGAAGGGCGTATCCATAATAGCTCTCTGCTTAGGACACATACATAGTAGCGGTGAAAAGCCACACTTTCAATACTAACATTAAGGCATGTATAACGCAATGTTTCCAAGTTTCAAAAATCTGAGCTAGCATGACCCCATGCTACCGTTTCTTTGATAACGGTCTAAAAATGAAGCGCTGAGAAAAATTGCAGGTGTAAAACAATCATTAAGGTGCTTTAAAAAATGAAAATATTGAAGAGCATTCAGCTTTTCTCCATAGACTGCTGTTGGCAGAATCCATATCGCCGCGATAATAAAAATGTAATATCGGTGGCCAATTTTGTATCTGCACATAATTGTACTAGTGACAGCAATAACTGTGCAAACTTTTGTGCTTCTAGGTGGTTTATTTGTCATTCAGATATGTCAGATAGCAAAGTTCGACAATTTTTTAAACGGGTCTTCGCAACAGTGTTTATATAGTGTTTTAAAGACAATAAAACACACCTAAGAAACGACAACGCACCGCCACCCCACCACACACACCAACAATAAATTGATAACCTCTCTTATGAAGTAGCATCTATTTACCTTCCAAGTTATTTGAAATCAGATTGATTCATTTTTGCTATTTATATACTAGTAGAGAATGAAGCCAAAGAAGGGAGTAGATCTATATACTGTTTATAATTGATTGCAGTCACATGATTTCCCTGTAAAGCAGTATATGTCCTAAGTACCATTAATAGCGGATTTTCTGTCTAAAACGTGTTGTGTGTTCACTTTTGAAATTTAAATGTGTTGCTCTCAGCTAAGCATTTGTTTATTAGTAAGAAAACTTTTATACAGATTTCTATTCTTGACAAGATATTAAATCAGGCTCAATAATTATACATACATGACATACTTGTAGCATGAGACTGTAAAAGTGAATTATTGGATGAAAATGGAACATTAAAAATTAGAAACAAGAAAGTAAGGGAAATGTAATTTTATCTAAAGGTTAATACTTACTGAATTTTGAAGGAAGATTAATCTATACATTTAAATTCAATAGTACATGTACATAATTAAAGTTTGCTATGAATAGCTACATGTGCATTAATTCATGACGATCTTGATTCTACTACTGTACAGCTGCCAGCTATGACAAAAAGTTGATTGTTTTCGATTATGTGGACGCCATCTCCTCAGTAATTCTTGAGGATACAATTGATTACTTCCCCACAAAAATAAAAAAAAAAAACAAAAAAAAAACCCAAACCCCTTCCAAACCTGAATAGCCATAGTGCGTTCACATGAAAAGGAGGTAATTTGTATCTACAGTGATGGAGGTAATGATAACACATTTTGAGTCGCAATAGTGTGAGGCCAAGTTGGCATCGACCGTACCACGATAAACAACAGAACATTTCTGTTTATAGGGTCAAAAAGTACCAAGTCATTCTTGAAAATAGATAGTTACAAGTAACGAAACTGCTCGTTTATGAAGTCCAGCTTCAGCTATAATTTGAATTCACGAATCAAGCAGAGTAAAATTATACAAGTTTTTTACAGTTAAAATTTAATAACAATGGATAGATAGAAAGTACAGTACAACATTTTCTGTAATAGTTATGAGTCATAGTGTGTATGTGAATAAGTTTGAAATGGGGTGGGGGTGGGGAATGATGTCATGGCCATACAACTCCTGCACCCTGCCTTATTTTTATGTAAATTAAGAAGAAATCTCATGATTATTCATATACTTATGATGCATATTTGACTGCAACTCTTTTTCAGAATGTTCGTAAAATAATAATTTATGTATCTAAGAAAAAAAATGAAATCAAAAAGAGAAAATTATTTGTGTAAATAACAGAAACATAAGTTTTTGTTGCCAAAGTATCAGTTCTCCTGCAATATGAGATGTCATCTGTACCTGTACAATCCCCCCCCAAAAAAAAAAAGTAAAAAAAAAGAAAAAAGAAATGAGATAAAAAAGTGCAATAAAAATCAAGAATAATTTTACAAATGTAGGAATGTATTTATGTTGCATGAATTTGTGTTTCAGGGACAATGGGGGCCTGGGTGGCAGCTGTGTCCAATGTGGATGCATTCCCAAGAAACTCTCCATCATGCTTCCCTGATAAGGGAATCAGTGGATGATCAAAAGAATTATGGATGGCAGGTGCTGACGAGGTTGATGTCTGTTTGTAAGTTTGCTTCTTGGCTAGGGTATTACTTCTTTGGAGACTAAGAACTGAGATGTCTCATCTGGGGCATTGAGAATGGCATTATATTGAAATGAAATTGTCTCCAAATGTTTAAATCAATAGTTTGGCTTATTACTGGTTATGCATTTGCCCTAACACATGCAATTTTTTTTCCAGGATGTCTCTTGCTTTGGTCTATCCCATACCAGTATTAACATTTTACTACAATTAACTATGAGTGATATAGAATTTAATCAGCTTTTAATGAAGGTGGCATTGTGGGGGGTTGGGGGTTGGTGCAGCAATGAAGTGGCGAGCTTTTGAAAGTTGAAATGTCAAACAGGTATTCATGTACGAGTGAAAGATTTGCAAAAATTTTTGCTGATACTCTGTGCATTAAATCATGGACTTCCTAGGTCATATGTGCCGATCTGTTTTTATCCTTATTGCAAAATGGTGAAAATAAAGCATTAATTGAATTATTTAATACATGATATACTCCCTAAGTACAGGTATGTTTATGATTATATAGAGGCAGAGCAAATATTCTGTAAGACGTGTTATTGTTTGTTTCTCTGTACATTTTTGATTTTGATCTTCTTCATAGGTGCAACATTAATTGGTGCTATTCAGGGCCATGTCAGTCAGCTAAACTGGGGACATAGATTGCACTTAGTGAGAAGTAAGTTGAAAATTATTGAGTTCAGTTAAGTTCAATTCACTTAATTCCCACATCCTAAGGAAGCATAAACAAAACTCCGAGCAGCAAACAATAATGAACAATATAACAACTGACTTAATAGGTTAATGAATGACATTAAATCACTGCTGTCCAGCAATGAAGTGATCTGATAAAGAATGTCACTAGAATGTGTAGCAGTAAGATTAAGAGTGTAGAAACGAATAAAAAAAAATAAAAAAAAAAAAAAAAAAAAAATAAAAAAATGAAAAGCGCAAAAATTTGTGTTATACTGTATATTTTGATAAGCTTTATTTGTTATTCTGAATCTGTAATCAGTAGTACTGTCCAGTCTTTTTCCGTTTTTAGTATATGTTCTTCATTAAAAAATTTTTATATTTAAACACCATATTTTGTTAAGACTATTGTTTAACACATAGATGAGGGTTCAGTTGCAAAAATTGTCCACTTTTTGGCTTATTCTTTTGGCGCTACATGATCGCTAGAATTAGTAATAACTCCCAAGAAAAGAAATTTGAAAGTTTGCTGCCAATTGTGAGATGTTTGGATGAAGCTAAGCATCTGTCATCTCTTAATTTGTAACGTAACACAACAGTCTAGGGTAATCATAGATTTGGATTTTTCACTTTTGTAATGTCAAAATGATCATTTTGAAGTAGAACATTTCGTTCACGTGCATGCAGAATGTTGTAGGCAAAAATGCTCTATAAGCAAAATGTATCAAACAGTAATTGCTTGTAAACATAAAAAACCATTGCTTATTCTACATGAAACATAGTGTTGTGTCTGAGGTTTTTTCCCCTTTCTATTAGTAGGTTAGGTAAAGTATGAATAAGTAAATTCCTTTATTTTCAATTTAGAGGCAATATCTGTTAATCCGACATTTTGCTAGAGCATTTGCTAACGACATTTCTGCAGGCACACAACGATTGTTTTCAGGGCTTCTTTAGACTTGTCAAAGACCTACAGCAGGAGAATTATGTGGCCAGATCTTAAACTGAAACATTGTTTAGACCCGTTGGAGACTAAGTACGAGTAACTGTGTGTTAATGTTATTGGAAAATGTGTGGTTATAGTAAATCAATCGTCTCCATGGGTTAAATGATGCATTTGACGACCCGCCCCCCCCCCCCTTTCTGGTGGAATAATTATTCTTTTTTGTTGTATACATTTTCTTGCCAAGGAATGCCTGCGTATTAAATGGAAGGATTTTGAGTTGACGAGCACACAATACATGTAAACATGAAAGACGGTGATAGAGGTAAATGTGGCACATAATTTTGTGAATTAGATGCAAGTATATCTCATTTATGCATTAGTATCACATAGGTCTAAAATAATTTGTATATGCGTTCCAGTGGAAATTTCTAAAAAATTAGGTTCGTTCGTCGATTTCTATGTTTTAATTTTTATCATTTTTTTAGCACAGCAAAACCCAGAGTAACCAATACACATATAACATAATGTAGCTGTGCAAGGTATATTAGGACGAAACTGTGGGGCAAGAGTAGAGTTCGCCCTGATATTTTTAATGGGTCTTTTAAATTGGTGCTATAATGCATAAAAGAGTGCGTTTTAAGTCATTGAATAGGAATTTTGGTAATGTTTGCTCAAATCTGACATTTTCTCACGAAAATGGTGAGGTTTGTATATTTGTCTGCCTGAAAAAAAAAAAAAAAATTGGCGGACCTGATTTTTGCGGCATTTTACGGTCAGGCGATGGAGGGCAACAAAAGTTTTTTTTAGCACTCATATCCGCAATTAACATAAGACAAATTTTGCATGGTTTTAACTTGCTGTACCTTTTTGTCCTGCATCACTGTTAAAGCATTCTGTAACAAAGTTATAGTTTCGTTCAAGCACTCTACATTGATGTAAGGTTGGTATAATTATACGATAGAATGTCCACAATCTAACAAGTTTCCAAATAAGTCTCTAGTCATCATGTTTGCCGCCCCCCCAATTGTTTAATTGATTATCTCTTTAAATATTAAATTTTGTATAGGTAAAGTATCATACGTGTAAAAACCAGTAAGGATGCTTAAATGAAAGCCAATGTATGCAAACGCGAAAAACCCAAAACAAGCTATGTGAAGTGTTGATACATTAGGTGTGAACAATTAAACTATGTTTATCTGGGCAGGCAGGGATCGCAACCCTTTTCAATTTGGAGGTGGGGCTAAGTAAATATTGTCAACCGAAGTTTCGTCACGCTGCGCTAGTGTGGGTGATATATGATAATATCGAAATTATGACAATGTTGGAAAAAATACGCATACACAATAATGATCTCATGATATTTCAAAAATATCGCAGAGGCAAGATATGTCCCAAAATTACCATCGATAATAACAAACCTTAATGGGTAAATGGCAGCAGCAGTGAGGAGGGACCAAGAAATCCAAGCTATGAATACTTGCACACAGATACTGCCTGTAAGTCATATAGGTATAAACGAGGGGATGGGAATGAGAGCCTTCCATGCATTCAGCTATGTAAAATTGTATTACAGAAGCTTCCTACGTATTACAGCAGTGGGTGCATTTCGTATAAACATAACAGAGTTCTGTCAACATACGGACCCCCAAAAATTTATAACCAATCCGGGCACCATGAATCTCTGATCTAGTTACACGAGGTCTACAAGAAACAACATGTTGACTACACTTTGATAACAGTTCTACAGGGTCACCAGCAATTTTATAAGCCTATAATAGATTCATCAACAAATTTGTTTCGATCAAGCTCAGGCGATAAACGGTTATCGACGATGTTTTTATCCACGATAAAAGGCGACGAGGTTTAGATAAAAAAATCCAGCCTACGCTCCGCCGCAAATTGTACCATGTATTTTGCAAATTTAAATGGTTAGGGTACATGTAGGGGTAGTAGCATTTTTATGTTAAATTTAGTGGCTTGTGAGGGCTTGGTAACCTGTTTTTTTGTAGGTAATCCTGCGGCCTTAATGAATTGTTGGATGTAAGCAATATTTATTGGGGTGCAGTTGAATGTTGCCCGCCTTAATTTTTCATTGATGGGCAAGGGCAGTCACTGCCATGAAAATTAATTGAGGTGGCAAATTGATATGTGCCCCCCCCCATCATGCCCTTACTGTGTGGAATTTTGCACCCAAACGTAAATAACGGTGCAGATCACGTATGGCACTTAGAGCACACAAATGAGGATACCAATCTAATGCTTATTTGACAGAGTGAGAAAATGAGTTGGGTATTAGATTCCAACGTTTGTGAGATGATTATGTCTGAAATAAAATCAAAGTTTTGCAGGAAGTTACTTACCCATTGTCTGCATTGATGGTTCAAATTGCCTAGTTTGTCACCATTACACTTAATCCATGTACATAACCCCATCCGTCCTTGTATCCAATGGTTTGATAGAATGCGTAATGTTTAATTTTTTCCATAAAAAAAAAATCAACACATCCTGTGATGCTATGTTAAATTTGATTGGTGTAAAACATGAATCCCATTAATTATTTTTGCATTTTCTGCAAAAATGATTATTTTGTTTATTTCAGAGCAAAATTACTGCTGCAAATGTTGTTCTTGATACTGTGGAGAACCGCTTGTATTCCAGGACAAGGTAAAAACAAGCTAACTATACTCTTATGATTGAATTATTCGGTATATTCCATTATTCCTTAGTCAAATCTGATGTGTATCTAATTTGTGTACTAAGTTTTAAGCAAAAGAAATAATAATGGCTTGCTTTTATATTCTGACATAAAATTCATTTGATGCCACCATCGCACTAACGCAGGTACCATTGTTCCCCGGTGTCCGTGTGTGTAAGTGGCTCACTGTTCAAAAATTGTTTTTTTTTCTTTGGTTATGATCACTCGGATAGGGGTTATGACTGGCAGACGGCTGTGCACGTGCACAAGAAAAGAACACGATACACTTACACATGGGTGAAAATGAAGGTTAAGTTGTTATTTACACTTCAACATGATTTTACAAAGTTGTAAAGCCACGGCACAGTCCTCCCCCCTCCTCCAAAAGTAATAATTCAACATAATGGTGGATTCTATTTGGTAGCCAGTAACCATTTGTGTCATCAATGATTTTCAAGTAGTTGTATAATTACAGAGAAGAGTGTATACAACTTCAAAAATGTAGTTGATGGAACACAGCCACTTCCGTTATGACGCACCGTGTTATGCAACATTTCAATTCCTCAGTGTTTACAATTAACCTTAAAACTCACATTGACAGAAAGAATCTTGTTTCTGACACCGCTGGGTTGGGTCTATTCACATCCTACTGTTAACAACTTTAATTAAAAGCTAAATAGCATAAAAGTCAGGAAACTAGGTCTGATGGACACTGTTTTATATAATCTAATTCTATGTGTTTATCATTTTTGTTAGAGTCTTTTGATTTTAACCGTTTAAAGTGAGTTGTACAATTAGATGAGTTGTGAGGAAATACGTAATAATTGATTACAATCAGTGGTTGATTGAGGCATTGGGTTAATTTGGCTGTGCCGCCCTCCCCAAATTTCATAGCCCCAACTGGCCCATGCCTCCTTTTTGTTGCCATAAAAGGGAGAGAAAAAGAATAAGCATGGTATTTATCTATGTTTTGTTGTTGCGTGTTGTTATTATATTTACTTTTCATTATTATTAATGTTATTATTATTACTAGTATTATAATGTTGTTATTAATTGTTAGTGTAGATTATAATTCGTATGCACCATCATTCATCATCATCAATCAATATTTTTGTTATTTGTTTCTTACCAGGTAAAGAGCACCTCAGTTTGGAAATCACAAGTGATATATATTCCTCCTTGAAGAAACCACCAGGAAGACGTGGCCAACAGTCATGATTGCTTTCTTTTCTTTTTCTGGTTTCTCAGTTAGTATATTGTTGACACAAAGCATGTGAAATTATGTCATTATGCAGCTATGATGAAATTTTGATAGCTATTTCAAATAAAATGTATTTTAGTGATCTTTTGTAGGAATAAAATTCCATAATTTGAGAAAAATTCCTTCATAGTAATTTCTTCTAGTCTTAGTTCAAAGTAATGATAATATATGGTCAATAATTTCAAAAGCGTTTTTTTTAAACGTGGATGCAATAAATTCAGAATTGTTGTATGATATATAACAAGCAAGTTCAGCCATACTTGTTTTATATCCATAGTGTAACTTTCAAAAGCTAATACATATGTTCTTTTGGTATTTGAAAATCAGGTGATTAACATTACATTTTGTAGGAGTCAACCCAATCATGAGTGCTTGGATGCTAATCCTTGGAATATATAAAATTATCTTGCTTTTTGCATCAAAATGTCAGGTAAACATAAATTGTTGTCATTATGATAACTAGAAATATATTTTCATGATATCTATGTAATTATTATTTTCAAAATTAATGACTAGTTCCCGGTTAGTATAACAGTTGAATTTATTTCACCATGAATGGACATGTGAACCTTAGCTTAAAGCTTAATGTAAGGAAGAAGAATGTCTTAAAAATCTATTCTATTTCATTTGTTTATGTTTTTATTGCTTATTTGCTTTATGTTTGTAGTTGTCGCGCCACAAGTGTCTCTTTGACAAATGTGTAACACATTAATGTGTTATGATATTTTTCTTTTCTTTCAGTTGGTCATTGGAGGCAGTTGTATCCTTTTCAATATACATGACATAACCTATTTGAGAGAGTATGTAAGTAAGATACACATCCAAAAATGTGGAGGAAAGAGACTGGAAGGAGAGGAACATGTTTCTCTTAATATAATGATTCTTGTTTAATAACCTAAAGCTCAGCATGGAATAATAACCAATGGAGAGAGGATACGTTTAATGTTTAAGTTATCAAAAGTCACCAAAATTTGTGAGGATGTATGAGAAAGAACTGCAATACTGAAGAAGAGAGAAATTGCGTAATATAATACAACAATGCATAGACCTACATAATACCAAATACAAGTCGCATAGGTTTTATCGTCGTGGATAAAGTACTCTGTACATGCATTGGATTTTAAGTGTTATTATTTTATTCCGGCATGCAAATTACCAAAGCTCAATCATCAGTGTATAAGCGATCATTACATTCAATTAATAGCATGTGATCGTTAAGTTTAACAAAACAACAGTTATCCCTAAATGGTAAAATAAAAAAGATCACAGGGAATTTTGATGTGATTACAAAGTATAATGGATTGGTTGATGACTGGCAATGTCATGTGTCAGAAGAGGAAAAAAAAAAATCAACAGTCAAAATGTGTCGCAGCACTGGTCAGTACTCCCAAGGCTTAAAGACAGAGTAAGGGATTTGCACGTCAGAAAATGGTAAAATGAATGAAATCAGCTCAAATTGTTCACAATGTGAAGATTAGTAGAAATAAACACCTGTCATAGAACCTTTGGGTAGAATACAGAGTTTTGGTGAAAAACTGGACAGTTAAACTTCAAAATTTACAGTGACGTCGACGTGCACGGGCCGTTCCAAAATTGTCCGATCAGCCGTTAGCCGAAGGTCGCGCGGAGTTTAGCCATTTAACCAATCAGTGTGCTCCGCTGGTCTTGCGACAGTACACATAACCGCAGTTCGCAATTTGAGCAAAATTTAAACTCACTGAAAGAACAACATTCTGGTAACATGTCGTTATTGTTTTTTCTCATAAAACAACAAATTCATGACGTATGGATCCCAAACTTTCGACACACCATTTGTAAGTACAGTACTAAACTACCATTTGGTATTGATAATGAAGGGAAGTAATGGACTTGCAAATCACTGACACAATCTTTAAGTGTATCAAATATCCTATACCTGTAGTACAGAGTAGTTTGACCTTTTCCTGTTTAATGTTAATTTGAATCCAGGAGGGAAAGCTAACTGAAGCCCTGGAGAGTCTTCTGTCCCTGGAGAAGCAGACGAGGACGGCTGCCGACATGCACTCGACGGCCAGGATTCTGGTGGCTGTCGTCAAGTTGTGCTTTGAGGCCAAGAACTGGGAAGCCCTGAATGAACACGTC
>JZLH01S0140175.1:0-14786 GCA_001188425.1 Eucidaris tribuloides
AATCGGATATTGATGTAATTTTGGTGAAGTATGTATTATAGGGCATAAATGGAATTTCAAAGTTGAATGGTCAAAGGTTACGATGCACCATGCATTCAAAGTTTGGAATTGAACGGGGGTGCGGAGGCATACCCCATTGGCTGCGCGCAGCCGAATTGCTCTAGTTTTTTTGATGAAATTTGTCGGTGACACTTATGCAAACATAAACAGCATAAAATTAAGTAATTTGAATATGTAAAAGCAAAAATATTCATACATTTATGATATTTGGCTGAGAACACAATTTGTATTGAAATTGTACACAAAATCACATTTTTGAGCAATTTTTGGTGCGACATGCATGTACAAAATTATGCGTATCTGCAGAACCGCGTACCTGGGTGTCGCAAATTTGGTCTTACAGGAGGAAAACAGTCATGAAACATCGCTGCAAGAGCTTTTCGCGTTGTGAACATACTGTGCGAAACGTTGAGGGAAGGGGGGGGGCTGGCCTAGTTAGGGTTAACTTAATACTTGGGCCAATCCACCAACACCCCCTTCCATATCCCCCCCCCCCCCAAAAAAAAAAATCCAGAGTAATTTTGTGTGGAATGTAGTTGCTCTTTGGATTATTGTACTTTTGTACTGACGTAGGATTGTAAGTATTCCCGCAAAAGTCAAGGGTATAAGGGGGTAAGTCTTGCCATCGATTCTGGGAATTCTAACAATTCCTTTTGTGACTTAAAGATAGCAAACGTAATTAATTAAAATTATGTAATAATGAAACTGCCCACATTACAGTATTCAAGTATGTTTCATTTGCGAAGTGTCCCTCACTTTTTCACTCTTTGTCAACAGGCCATGTTCACGTTGGGACAGATCAGCAGTGGAGTATTTTGACAGACTGATCAGAGGTAAGTCGTACTTGGAATTTATGTCAATCATTGTGGTTTGTGTATATTTATAGCATTCAAGCAGCTTAGTTTCTACTCTGCACATAACTCAATCGGAACATAAGGCTACGTATTTACTAGAGAAAATCACATATCACTATATTATCTAATCCAAGTAATGTCCGTGGCGCCATTGGTGTAGAGTGAGCCAATCACTTGGGGGAAGGGGGGGGGGGGGAGTAGAGAGGGATCAGATAGACAAAATATATCTAATATAAGCCATATATCAAATATGCCATGATCAAAATTTCATTTGAGGGTCAAGTGCACCTCCACCAACCCCCAATTCTGATAGATATGTGCGTTGGTCATGTTCGATAGTTATTCAGGTCCATAATTTGTGACTTATGGTGTCTTGCAAAACAAATGTATAATATTCTTATTGAGGGAGGGCAATGATTTCTACACATATAAACTACAAGATGTTCTCGTATTTGGTCTTGTACCCCGCCTGGCAATTTCTGTCTTACTCTTGCATAATTAATTTTTATTCTGGAATATGTTACCATTGGATTAAAAAAGCTGTGTTGGAGAATTTGATCGAAACTGGATTCAACCTTACAGTATTTTAAACATGAGAAATCTCATGAATGACGTGGGTGTTCCAGTTGATGCACCCTCTGGGAAAAAAAATCATTTGTTATAATATCTTAGTACTGGATGGTGTGATTATTTGATATTATTGCATATGGTTTATTTATATGTATGTATTTGACGTAATCATCCATGTTGATTGACAATACAGTATTACATTCTAATTTTAATTTGATGTTGTTGTTATTATATTTTTCTTAAAACAGATCAGTCTGCGCAAGTCAACATTCACGGCATTGGAAAGAAAGAAACCCGCTTTGTGACTCTGTATATTAATACACCTTCAGGACCAGTAAGTTGCAGGCTGGCTAAATTTGTTTTCGTTTATTGACGTTCTTAGTTATGACATAAAACTAGTGCATTAGAGTTTCTGTAGTTATGTTGTAAAATCCTTGAAAATTCTCTGAATTAGAATTTATTCTAGACCTTCGTGATTTGATATTTTGAAGTACAGTGGTCTCCAGATAATGGGGTAACAATTAAATGGGTACTCCTGTTAAATGGATAAAATTTAGCAAAACATTTCCAAATGTGCATATGTGATAGTGATATCAATGAATAGACTACAAGTTTTATTTATTTTTCAAACGAAGGAATATTGAATGTACATAATGTGTTCTGATAAAAGACTTGTGTATGTTTCATGTAAATTTTCAGAGAAAAGCATATTTTGAGGGGAAGATCATGCAGTAACGTACAAAACAATACAGTCTCTGGCTAACTTACCTGAATTTTAGCCCAGCAACCAAATTGTTTAATAACTTACTTGCTATTGGGAATCAAATCCCATCAAAAATTAATTTTCTTAGTGTCGGTCACAGTATGTATCAACCAGAATAAGAAATGCCTCCACAGCATACAGATTTGGTGGGGCTGCCGCCATATTGACCCTGTCATTTAAAGGCACTAGTGCCGTCGTCAAATAGAAATTTCTCTTTCGACATGTCATCTCAAATATTTAGCCGACAGACACAGCTGTCGACAAAACAATGGTCAGATAAATTGGGACATAGAATTCATAAGACAGTCTTACACCACCGTACCTATTCATGTTTAAATACACCTGCATTGTGGCTACATACTACAGGGGATAATTAGCCTGCCAGGGGGCCCCAATGATGACTGACATCGCTATTGAAAGCAGCTTGTGGAATGTTGAACTTTGGACTTTCAATTGCCTGGCTCACTGCATGCCAGGGCTTGACCACGTCAGTTTCTGGGGAACCAAGATTCTTATGGTGTAGATTACACTCAGAACAATGGTTCTCAGTTTCTATAACCTTCTGCAAGCGTGAAAAAGAAAAAAAATGCTTGCTTTGAGAAGTGACTGCCTGCGCAGATGACATTGTTAGGTCCTGATTTATTACTTTGATACCCTGTGTGTTGTTGTCGGTAAGATAAAGTCTCTGTTGATATATTGTCTTTCGGTCAAAATACTGTTATCTCGACAAGCTTTTCGACAGAAGGCCTGTCGATGAGGCCACTAAAAGGCACTGTAACCCAAGTTTAAATGAAGAGGTTAATAAGCCTAATTCTGGACTTATGTGGATGCCAGTAGTGACTTGAGTGTGCTATGTACTGGGCTGCTGTACAAGCCTGTCATCCTCAAGGGGTAATGCACTGCTTAGTGATTTTGGTTGATGTCATGATACTTTGACATCACTGTACTGTAACAACTAACGATTGAATATATGAATATAAGAACGACCCAAGTCCATGGGAGGTCATTTTGAGTAAATCAAGAAAAACTAAATATTTTTTAAACATTTCCAATAAAATTATATTTGACTATGATATATAAGACAACATCGTAAATACACGTGTAATTGTACATTGTTTTATCATAATTTACCTTCATGTGAGTTGTGGGGCGTCCTTTTATTTGATGGACTTGGGTCGTCTTTTGAATCATATGGACTTGGGTCAGTCTTTGAATCGTATACATAGTAAGTTACTATTGTAAATGTCTTCTAAAAAGAGAGAGGGCGCTATGATATGAATATAAGAATGACCTAAGTCCTGGATCTGGGTCATTCTTATATGCATACTAGATTTCACTCCTTTATTTTGGCACTTCGGGGGTGAATTAAGATTTATTATTTATACACAAGATGAGCCCATGTATAAGCAACAATTTCCCATGTGTAACTCAATTTGGCAAAAAATTGGACTTGGGTCGTTTTTATATTCAGATACTCAATTGCTTGATACAAATGGTCATACTGATATTTGAAATATTCAAATTATCCACAAGTGTTTGTAGTGAAGTATTTGAATGGCGAAATCCATGTATTTCAGATGTATTACATCCATATCAGTATCATTACAAGTTTTAGTCAGTCAGTCACCTTTGACCTCTTCTCTCTCATTCTAGGTGAACGTCAATGATGAACTAGTACGATTCAATTATGCTGTGAAGGCTGAACAAGACATGGATCAATGTAAGTTTCACATCAATAATTTGACATACTTTTCAAATGTCTGCAGCAGGTCTTATTTACAAAGATGGGTTTTGTAAAGTGCTAGAGGAAAAATTCCAATGACATACTACTGGGTGAAGTTGTTCATAACTTCCAAGTTTTTATAATGTTCAGAGTATATAATAAATTAGATCATTTGGTCATTTTGATCTAAGCAAGATTTTGCTCAAAGGCAGAATTGAATCGACAAAAGTAACACAAACTACAAATGAAGGTATTAACCCATTGCCTCTCAGATTTGATAATTCAGACATCTGGTTCCCTGTAGCCAACAAGTGTCGAAGATAATGTTTGGTTCAACCTTTCCTTTACCCATTGGAGATGATTTGATTTCAATATAACACACATTCTTCATAGATCCCAGCTGGAGACATCTTGTTCTTAGTCACATATGGGTTAATCTTCACTCACCATTAATCTTAACCTGTGGGCTACAGGAACTGGATGTGTCCTGTGACAACTCTATAGGATTTTCATAATCGCATAGGCAATAGGTTAAACTGTGTACAACAAAGGGTGGCCAGTGGCCACAGATTAAGATTTACTGGGACTAAAATAAGACAAAAGTGGACTTAAAACTGAACATACACCAGGAAGACAAAAGAATTTGAAATACTGGGATGATTAAAACACAAAGACAGGGAAACACAAAGCTAGAAAAGGATTGTATAGATCAAAGAGGAAGCTAGAATAAAAGGGAGATTAGCTAATAGCACAGAAAAAAAGAGGAAGAAAAAGAAGAACTGTGGTTATTGGGTATTTGGTGGGAAACTGGAAAGGGTCATTGTGATTAGGTGCATAAGAATGAAAGAGCAAGGGATTAATCATTGACTAGCATACTGCACATAGAACAATGAAATATTCCCCTGAATGTACTTTTCTCCTTGATCTAACCTCCCCTACCTTTTCCCTTATTGTGTCTTTCTGTCTTGAGATTTGTGATTACCCCAGTTTGTTCTTCTTCCTCCATACCCATGAAAAGTTTAGGCCTTATCTTCGTTTACTCTTTTGCCTTGTTTCATTACCTCTGCTTAGTGTTGATAAAGACCTGTTAGGTTTATTTAGTCCTAGGTTCTGCTTTGACAAAGATCCTGCTAGTTCAGAACAACTGCTAAGGTGAAAAAAAATGTAACATTGTCTGGTAAATTTCTTGCTCTTTCAGTCATACTAAGTCAAAGTTGTACCCTCTGTTTTTCTTGTTGTAGTGTCGGAGATTGGCAGCCTGGAGGGTTCCACATCAAGATGTCTCACGCCGATGCCACCCTCGACCCCTCGGCTGGCCAGCCCACCCAACGCGGCTAGAATCCTTGAGAGCGCCGATCAATTGACCCAGGTACTGCAGCGCCACAAAATTATGGAAGATGGTATCGTGGGAACTGTTGGGAGGAGGATACGCGATGATGCTGGATCCATTGCAGATACGAACAATTTGGAAAACCGCCGTACACCTCCAGGAGTTGATAGGGCAAGGGTTTCTCCAAGTCTAAGGGTGTCTCCAAAAGCACCTTCTAATGGCCTTGTGCCGAAGCTCAAACTTGTGTCACCGGTACAGTTTAAACAGTTAGACGATGAGTCGTTGGATGTGAAAGAGCATCCAGTGGCTAGAAGACCGGATATTGTGTCAGAACTTCAAAAAGATAGGACAGAGGCAGGCTCTGATGTTGTTGAAGCGATTGGCAGAGGGCGTGGCCTATTGGAGGCCATTGCTGCCTTGGAAACGAAACCGAGTGAGGTTGGACAGAGGAGATCGCCGAGTCCGGCCTCGTCAAACATTGTGCGAGGAACCAGCCTTCAGAGGTCGCTGGGGTCGAAAAATGTGAGAGTCTCACCACAGCCTCGCGTTTCTCCTCAATCTCGTGTTTCACCTCGGGCATCCCCCATTACATCCCCTTCATCGCCAAAACACAGAATTATCGAACGGGACTCTGATGAAATTTCACCACAGCTGACAAAAAAACATCAGCAGCAAACAGTTGTTTCTCACACAGAGAGACTACCGTTCCTCGATGTCAAACCAAAACAAGTCAATCTGACGAAACATTCCTCGACTAAGACAGCGGATTCCACGGTATCGTCACCTCCATCGTGGACTCCGACGATGGTAAAGGAAAGACTGAGTTTGGCATCATTACATCATGGACTGCCACACCACAAGACTGCCTCGCCGTCATCCGACTGGAATACCTCAAATTCCAGTGGGATCTCTGATTACTCCGATCAGGACACCGCTTCATTGAAGAAAACCTCGCCTGCGTTCAAAGTCTTGCCAACCGGACGTGCTAAAATTATCCAACAGAGGTATTGTGTATTTGTGTAGATTTACGAGTTGTGACAAAAAAGATGGCTGTGACAGCCATGTCTATGATGCAATGTCATGATTTTTTCCATTGTTTGTTAAAAAAAGTGACATTTAGAGTAAAGACCAAAATTTTCATTTTTACAAATGTCAAATTCCATTTTTCTCCATTTTACAAATGTCAAATTCCATTTTTCTCCATTTTACAAATGTCAAATTCTGTTTTTCTCCATTTTACAAACATCAAATTCCGTTTTTCTCAGCGTTGTAATTTTGCAATTTTCTGACTTGAATTTTTGTTGGAAAAAAAATCACAAATAACGTCAAGCTTACTCGGTACATAGGGGGTTTAGATTCGGGTTTTGGGACATCGCATGATTTCTTTGGCTTTATTAGGCATCTTTTTGGTAAATTAGTGTAGATTTATTCAATAATTGTATATCAATGTTACTTTAGGGGAATTTGTAGGCACAATTTTTTCATTTTTCTTCAAAATGCTGTTTTCCGCATTATACCCCAAATTCTATGATTTCCGCGGAAAAGTTGCAATGCGAAAACTTCGTCTTTAAATTTAGAGGTTTTAGTGTTTCAAATAATGGATTGGTTCAATCCTACCACATCAAACCCTTTGTCCACATAATGGTAATAGTTTGGGTGGTTATGAAAACGAGAAAAAATACTAGATTAAATAAAAAATGATTTAGATTTTAAATATTCTATTTTTTGTTTGGTTAAAAACAATATATTAAAAACACCAATCAAGTTACATAATTGTAACTTACCCCGTACCCTATCGGAACCATTATGCAATGTGTTAACTGTATGGGAAATACAGAATCCCTGAAGCAACCGGTTAATTTTTAATTTTTTTGTCTTTTCTTGCCATGTACAGTCTTCTGAAACAGCTGGGTGCTGACATCTCACAGGGCTCAACATCCGCCGAGTCGTCATCTGACCATCTCCACAGTTGTGAGATGGGTGTGGTCGTCCATGGAGAGCGCCCTCCACAGCCCTTCAAGAAAATGAGCGAGGCTCATTTTCCAGAGGTCATTCAGAAGGTGTGTGATATAACTTGACTTCTTGCTCATATGCAAGTGTTATTCAGTCAGCATACTAGCTCCAAAGATTATGCATCTCTGCATGGTGCAAAGTCCCAACGGCTCCATACTGAGACCTGTGAAGATTTAAAAGTACATGTTTATGCATTCTTGCTTGCCAGCTGATTGTTGTAATTCATGTTTTTCCTTCCATTTATAGATTAATTAATACCCCTGGGACAACTGACAGCCTAATGGGCAAGAGTGTGCTGCATTTTTACAGAAATCTGTTCAACATAACATCTATTTTCTTAGCAATTTATGTTCCTGGCTTGATTTCTTCTTTGATTGATTTTGTTGTCATCCTGAATTGACTATCCCAAAATGCTTCACGCACTGGCAATGCAGTTGTTTCTTTTTCTATGCATCAGAATGGACAATGACAAGGCACCCCTACCCTCCCCTTCCCTTCCTATGCAACATCGAATGCAGTCAGTACAATATTAAAAAAACATTATTTACTTTAAAATTGATGAAGAGATCTTGAGTTTGTCAATTCATTTGGTATTTCATTCCAATATTTTGCTCCTGAGAAAATAATGGTTGTTTAGAGAAATTAGACCAGGCGAGTTGGTTCAGTGGTAGAGCGTCTGCTTGGTCCGGGAAGGTCCATGGGTTCGAGCCCACGACCGGGTCAACCAAAGACTATTATAAAAATGGGTACTACTGCCTCTAGCACTGGCGTTCGGCATACTCTAGATGTGTAGCGGAGTTAAACGGCATTGGCGAACTACCAGACACTAATCCTCCAACTGTAGTCAAAACAAAAGAACTGTCTTGTGCAGCCTGTTGTCTAGGGTTACATTGAAAGCGGAATAGCTCTACCCAATTGTACCGATCTATGGAATGGGAACGGGTTTAACTGAACTTTTTAGAACTTTAAGAGAAATTAATATTTGACTTATGGTAAATGAACATTTTGAAATGTACTGTACTATGTCTGTGAATTGCAGCAAATTTAACGAACAAGGTTTTGTTGGCTCTAGTGACAATCTTTGACATGTGCAAAAAAAGAAAATCAATGGTCTCATGTTAGTAATTTATGTTTCTACTATTATTGACTCAGACCTGGGAAAAATGTCGCTTCCACAACGTCAGCCTGATTCAAGCCTACGGCCTGGCCAGCCAATTCTGAGGGGGAGGGACGTGGTGGGCACGCCCAAAGACACAGGGGCGAGTCTAGCATACACTGCTGCCCCATACATCAATCGGAAGATGGCTGGCAGACACGCTATGCCAACGCTGCTGCTGGAGCTCGGGTGAGTGTCCGGACGCATCGAGGACACTCCTTTGTTTGATTGTTTTAAATTGATGACCAGTTGACTTGGTTTCCTCCAAATTTTTTAATTAAAGCGAATAATATCATGATAGGAAGTAGTGATAAAATAAGTCAGCATCAAGGTTTCTGTTGTGAACATTGGTGGTTGAACGTTTACATTTAAAAAATATTCAATTGAGACTCAGGCAATCTGGTGGCACAGGATTGTATGGATCCAATTTTTTTTTCAGGGTATGCTTTAATTCAGTCCTGGTGCTATTCAAAGACTTGTTTTTGCCTTAAGTAAACAAATTCTTCTAGACGCAGATAGCAACTGTAGTTTAGTGTCTGCATTGGTATAATGTTTCAGCGTCATTTTATTCTGTGGGAATGTTTCAATTGTTTCCAGTCATGTCATTGATTTTAAAAAGTTAAAGGTTAATGACATGATTGGGAACACTTTAAAAAATGTTAAATGAGTTTGAAAACATATGACTAACTATATCCGCTGGATTGGAATCTCCAGCATGAAGGATTTTTCTTTAATTTTTTTAGCTTAAAGACCTAACTAAACACTTGGGAAGACCGTAAAAAATGTCGAACTTGCTATCTGACAATAATCTGACAGTGTTAAATGGACAAATAAACACCCTAGAGCACAAAAGTTTTGGACAGTTATGCTGTCACTAGTACAATATGTGCAGATAGCAAATTGGCACATTTATCTTAGCTCACCTGAGCAAAGGCTCAAGTGAGCTATTCGATCAGCTTTTGTCTGTCGTCGTCGTCGTCGTCGTCGTTCGTCGTGCGTAACTTTAATGCATTTTTCAGGCTTCTGCTTCAAATGCATGATTGGATTTGGGCCCAAACTGGCTAGGAATGATCCCTTGGTGGTGGCGGATTCAGGGTCCTCAAATGGTACACCTGGCCCCCTAGGGGCGCCACGGGGCAGGGCCTAAAGGCGCGCAAAGTATGGTAGTTTTCAAACATCTTCTTCTCCTAAGATCCAGAAAATGAGTTTAGTTAAGCTCACTTTGTGTGTAGATACCTCTATATGTGCTGAATTAATGTTCCTCATGACAATGCCCAGGGTGGCGCGCCGCGTTTGGCCCCAAGGGGGGCAAAAGTTTGGGGGTATGGCCGTATAGGAATAACTCACATTCACATCAATGGATTTAGAACGGCAACTTCGTAGGGAATGAGCCTCAGGGGGAGGGGAAAGAGGTTTCGTGGAATAGGTAATCCACCCCCCCCCCCTGGGGGGGGGTGGTGCCCAGGGGGCCAGGGCCCAATAAGCCCAAACAGGTAACTTTCCTAACCACAAGCGCCATTTGTAACGGCAAACTTGGGTGGTAGATGCGTAAGCAGGGACTCATGTTTTTGGGAGTCAAAGGTGCACATATGTAGGTCAAAGGTCAAATGAAGTCAAGTTTCTTCCTTTGGTTTGGTATTGCCTTCTTCTCTAGATCCAGAAATAGTTAAGTGAACCACTTAGTGTGGTAGATACCTCTATATGTGCTGAATTAATGTTTCCTCAGACAATGCTCAGGGGGGCCCCGTTTGCACCCCAAGGGGGCAAAAGTTTGGGGTAGCGCCGCTATAAGGAATGAACTGCACATTCACATCAATGGTATGAAACCGCAAACTTGGTAGGAAATGACCTCAGGGGGATCGGGGTATCGTGGATGGTCACCAGCCCCTGGGCCGGGCAGGGCCCATGCCCAACTAGGTAAGTTTCTAACCACGAAGCCATCTTTCTGTTAACCAAAAACTTGGATGGTAGATGCGTAACGAGACCTCCAATGGTATTGAGGTAAGGTCACATTAAGTAGGTCAACAGAGTCAACATGTTAAAGTAGGAGCGTGCCTTGTTTTTAACGGATGTGTTTTACTGACCAAAATCAGGCTATATGGCGGGATGCAAGTTTTTCCACTGGTTCATTGGCTACGTTGCGTGCCTAGAATATCAAGGCTCCAAGGGCCAACTATATGTGGTTTTTTTTCTATGGGTGCATAGAGAGTTTGCGAGACCGTCAGGTGAGCGTCGTGCCTGCACCCCAGGTCAACGGCCGCGCGCCGGCCACGGGCTCTGTTATGAATTGGGGCGATAGAAAATTCTGGGCAACACGAGCAGTCATGGAAAAAGCGGAATGGTCCTCAATGATTTCACTTTTTAAAGCCTTAATGATTGTTTTACACACTGCAATTTTTTGCAGGGCTTCATTTTTAGACTGTATCAAAACACTAGTTAGCATGTGAATCAGTGTAGCTCAGAATTTTTTAAACTGGAAACATTCTTATATAGTGCCTTTAAGGAGAATCAAGCTTGAACAGTACCAGTATTTTATTTCTCTTAGGCTTAAGAGAAAACAAATCCATTAGAAAGCTACAAAACAATTACAAGGGGTATTTGACAGTAGTTTTTTAGTCACCTGAGGCCAAAGGCTCAAGTGAGGCGATTGCGATCGCTTTTCATTCCTCGTTCGTTGTGCGTCATGCGTCATTCGTCGTCCGTACTTTTACAGTACAACATTTTCCAGCGTTCTTCAATTCAAGATGGCAATGATTGGATGGCCCAAACAAGGCAGGAATGATCCCTTAGTCGGTGGGATTCAAGGGGTTCTCAAAATGGTAACCATGGCCCCCTGGGGGCCAGGGGCAGGGCCCTAAAGGCCAAAAGTAAGGTAGTTTCAAAACATCTTCTTCTCGTAGATACCTCATATGTGGGCTGAATTAATGTTCGCTCAATGAAATGCCCGGAGGGTGGCCCCGTTGGCCCTAACGGGGGCAAGAAGTTTTGGGGGTAGGGCCCTATGGGAATAAGTTACATTCACAACATGATTTAGAAAAAACTTGGTGGGAATAATCCTCAGGGGAGGGGATAAAGGGTTCCTGTAATCGGTACACCAGGCGCCCCCTGTGGGCCCCATGGGGCAGGCCCATTCGGGCCCAAACTAGGTAACTTTCTACCACAAGCCCATTTTGTAAGCAAACATGGGTGGTAGATAAGTAACAGGTACCATCAAATGTTATTTTGGGGTCAAAGGTCACATATGTAAGGTCAAAGGTGCAAATGAATCAAATGAGTAGAATATAACCTCAAGTTCTTCTTGGTTGGTATTGGCCCATTTGTGACAACTTGGATGGTAGATGCTACATGTATAGTGACCTCAATGTAAATTGGTGTCAAGGTCAACATAAGTAGGTCAAAAGGTCAAAGTAAAGATACTGGGCGTGCCTTGTTTTTATAAAAATCGGATGTTAGAAATTGATTAACCTTGGCAAAGATCAGCTATATGGCAATGGGGTGCAAAGTTTTTCAACTGGTTCATTGGCTACGTTGGTGCCTAGATATCAGGCTCCAAGGCGCAAAACTTAAGTATAACTATATTTTGTCTATGGGTACCATAGAGAGTTTGCCGAGAGCCTGCGGGTAAGTGTGTGCGCCGTGGCCTGTTGTTTTAGAATGGGTCAGTTTGACTACAATGATTTTCACAGAGAATCCTTGAATAGTTTAACTTGATTGTTGTATAAGTGTCAGCCCAAGTAGGCTTGACACACTGGCAACACAGTTTGTTTTAGTGTTTGGGCCTTCCACACAATATCCGAAGAACAGATGTGATGTTTTGCTGTTTTCTGCTGGTCTGGCAAATGGGATGCTTCAACTTTTAAGTGCTGTTACATTCGCAAACTCACATATTTGTCTTGCAGCCATTTGTCCTGATTGTGTGTCCATCGGGAGAAAAGCGGACCGCAGTCTTCGATCAGTGCCAAGACATCTTGTGAAAGCGCCAGCAAGAAGTTGAAGACAATCCGTCCTGTACGGAGGAGGTAACGAGGAACAGGCAAGCAGGTGAGTTGTCGGGGAAATGATGAAAATACAGGCGCCTTGTCTTGAGTAGTTTAATTAATGATAATAATATTAAAGTAGTGCATGCTATTCACCATAGTAATCATAGTAACTACGACATTATTATTACCTGATCACTGGATACAATTCAATCCAACATTGTATAGTGTTCACGCTCACTCACGTGGGGAGCAATTCCAGGGCAGTTGCCATTCTAATAGGCATTCACATAACTAAATCAAACGCAACAAATCACATTCGCCGATCCTAGGCAGGGGTGTGGGGATTAAAAATGTCCTGCTTGAAAGGTAACACACTGCCCTTAGACTGGGAGATGATGCGTTTGCCAAAATGATATGGGGTGAACACCACACAAGAAATGAGCAGTGGTGATGGAGGGTGATGGAATTGCAATGATGTGATTATTGAGGTGATAGTGGTAGATGAACTGTATAGATGGTGAAGATATGGTGATGTGTGATGGTTGTAAATGATGGTGTAGTGATGGTGGTAGATTTACTGGTAATGGGCGGGATGATGATGGCGACGATGTGGTGATAGGTAAATGATTGTTCTTTGATAATGTGGTAGAATGTAAAAGCATGGCCAGTGATAATGGCTGCAATTTTGATGATTGATTGATTGGTAGTAGTAGTGATAGGTGTTGATGACGTTGTGTGATGAATAGTGATGGGTGTAAATGAATTAGTAGTGATGATGCTGATGGATTGTGATGATGATGGTTGATGATGGTGATCGATGATGATGTGATGGTGGTGATCTGATAGTGATGATGGTTGTTGAAATGCAGTAAGGTGTAATATTAAATTGGTCGTGATGATTTTGGAGATTGTTGTGATGATGGTGATGTTGGTGATGATAGGTAGTTGGGTGATGAATAATAATGTGTGTAGATATAGTTGGTGTATTGGTGGATTAGTGATGATAATGGTGATCAGGTCGGTGATTGAGAAATAAACGGGCAGGCTGATTTAAATCAATAAATTGAATTTTAAATCACCCCCTTTCAAAAAAATAACAATAAAATCGGCCACTGCCTGATAGTGATCTTGGGGGTGAAAGGTTGTGATGGTTGTTGATTATGATGATAATGCAATGATGTTTGTAATTGTTGATGATGATGTGGGGTGAAAAGTGAGGTGGTGATGGGCGTGATGATGATTTTGAGGTGGTGGTTTTGTGGCAGTAATGACATGTAGGGCAGTGGCAGCTGGTGGAGATGTTGGTCCGTTGGGAAGTGCAAAGGCAGTTATGGTCCTAATGAAGAGGTGATGGTGATAATATAAAAGGTGAATCCAACAGTTTGCTAGTGGCGAACAGTTGCTCGGTGACAATATCCTCAGAAGACAAAGAAGTTAGGATTAGGCTTGCCATCGGGTTTTCCAAGTGAGAATAAGGATCAGTGGTTAGTGTTTGGGTTAGGGCCGTAGGGTTGAGGTCAGGGTTAGCGCAATGACATAATGGTTGGAATCAGTTGTCGCCGGAGCAATTTGTCAGACATCAGTTTTTTTAAAATCGATGGTGTTTTAACATAAAACCTGATATGGCTAAAATGTATGAGTAATAATAGTGGCGGGGGAGTGGTGGTGTGGTGTTGTTGACATGTGATGATGAAAAATGAGGGATTTGTTGTTTTCTGCTGAGGTATATATGTAGTCAGCTGTTTATCCTATTGAGAGCTAAAGGGAACACACAAGAATTAATAGTTTTCATGTTTATATTTATTGATAGGCGTAATACCGTTCGATTACGTCATCAAAATGAAGAAGCCCCAGCCAGTAACGCATCTCATTCGTCGTCGGCATAGCCTTGAATGGAACACGGTTTTTTCCAACCTCGGAAAAAAAATTTGGTCAAATTTACCAAAATCCCCGCTACAATAATGGAAGCAGGTAATTATTTTCAGTCTTGAGCTTACACCCGTCGTTGACGTTCTGGAATACATTCCTGTCTGTTTTTGTCAGCTTTCAATCTGCACAAAAATAAGTATGGAAAATCAGCCGGTAAACACGGCGACCAGGGCTGCAAAGCAGTGGTGAAATCAACCGGCGCTCAGCTGAAGGCCGCAGTGGAGCCACGGGCACCGCTCCGGTCGGCGAGAACGCTTCCGCTACAAGCCGCAGCTACCAAGACCCACTCAAGCACATCTCAAACAGCCGGGAAAAATGTCAAACTCAGGACCACCACGGCCAACCGTCTAATGGGTTTTTCTGAGGCAAGTACAATATGGAGAAGGCTTATAATGAAAAGCCTCATCT
>JZLH01S0140203.1:0-13793 GCA_001188425.1 Eucidaris tribuloides
GTTAAAATCAGCATTTTTGTCATACCAGATTTATCAGAACAACAGTCTGTCCACGTTTGGGCCATTGAGTCTTTGAATTAACAAAAACAATCTTATTGTGACACTATATCCATGAAGCTAAGACGGGGGATATTAAATTTTCGGAAGATGTAAAACTTAATGAATTATGAGCTGACAAGAGGCCGAGGAAATTGTTTAATCTTTTCCACCGCAATCGGGCGCAAAGTTTCGCTAATGATTCGTCTGACACTGTGAGCCCAATTAATAACATAACCTGGAGCTTTGGTCAGCCAACATTTTTAAATATGTACAGCATACCAGCTAGTTCTAGAAGGAGGTTAGAAACTATTACAATAGCCTGCCATTGAACAACTGTGTAATTAAGTGACACTCTCCAAGCGGGAAACCACCTACATTTTGGGATACCCACTTCGACTCCCCACTAAGCGCGGGATTTTAAAGCTGCAAGTACTTGAAAATACCATAACTACCATATCTAAAAAGCTACTACTTATAGCACCGCTACAGATGAGCAGGTTGTTACTAGGGTAGCACATACGCAAAACACGCACTTGGCACACATTTGCAGTGCAATTTTGAGCTCTAGTGTTTGTGTACGAGAAAGATCTGAATTAAAACCAGACTTGAATAACCGTTTTACTACATTTGTTGTAAGCCACTTCGATTCCCAGGCATCACGGATGCTTTTTGAGATGATCTCAGAACAAGTAGAAAAGGTAAATAGGATCAAACAACTGCCAGCTGACTACAGTTTGTCGTGAAAGGGACAAGAAAATTTAAACCCAGCGATACTCTACTCAAATTTATCTCTACAGGACAGCGGCCGGCATATCAAATCGAGCGTCGACTCCACGATTCTGGGACTAGTCGACCAACCAAGTGTTGAACACGCATTAAAACTTTTGAAATTATGTCCAAAAGTCGTCTGTAAAATTATGCTAGATTCGGGCTAAATTAGTCGCTAAAGCCGAGATCTGAACGGATTTAATACCACGTAACGAGGATTCGAGCATGAATTACCGTTTGGCGTATGATGTATTACCCCACAGTATTCATTTGTGGCCCTAGTACAGGCGATGCTTCTCAAAATTTGATATTTCGCCTTCTACTGTCCGCATGCTTTTGATTCCCCTACGACACCAACTTTTTTCCGCTTAGACCATAATATTTACCTATACTTTTTCCCCATACGAACACTACTGTTGTTTCCTACCTACAAATATCGACTTTTTCCCCTACGAAGGTATATTTTTCCCTAAAAAATGTCCTTTAGAAATGCAAAATATGATCACATATTCTTCTCGCGGAGAGGGACAAAATGGGCGAAAATAATCGCGATTCCCTTGGAAAATTTAGGAGAGTATTTCTGAAAATTGTCAAATACCCCCTACAAAGTCATCAAATCCCCCTACGTTCGCGCGCCAGGAAGGTCTAATTTTCCCGAAGGTCATCCCTACCCCCTACGCGACGGTCCAAAATCCCCTAAGGGTAGGGCGATTTCCCCTACGAGTGGAGCTTGGCCCTACTATTGCCCCTACGCCCCCCGGCCTTGTCCGAGCCAAAGCGCTCTCTATATTCTCTTAGTCTATTTTCTCGCATGGATTATTAATTGTGTTCATCTTTTTTTTTTTTTTTGGAGAGGGGGGGGGGTATAGGAGTTGGCGACTGATGGACGCATCGGGTCCTAGCAACAATAACCACGGTCTCAGGGTAGATCAATCTCTTACTCAATTCCCACAGTGGTGCACTCATGATTTTTTTTTATAGTGGGGGGGGGGGCGCGGGCCTGCACATCCCCACACAGTATAGGAATAAAATACCCTCTGTGGGCTGAGGTCCGAGCACTCATATTTTAATGAACATTAGCCGTTCAAATAGTTGAAATGGCTTATTCAGCGACAAAAAAAAAAAATGTATTCTATTCAAACACTTTTCACTTTTTTTGGGGAGTAAATATGCCTCACAACATGCCCCCTGGAGCTTCGGCCACGCTATATGTGAAAAAATCAAGGAGAACAAAGTATTTTAACATTCATATAAAGCATATATATTAAGGACAGACAGACTAAGTTATGAAGTATTGTAAATATGGACATAATATACCTATATGTCTCTGTGCCCATTTCTTTCTCTCTACCTTATACACGCATGCGAAGATCTGAAAGTGATAAAATATAGGGGTCATCTTTATGATTTTATGAGGGCTGAAAACTATTTTCTATAGGTTGTGTCCTGTGTCCTACTGTAGCTATAAGATGGGAGGCCTTTGCAACACACCAACATCCCTTATACTTTAAAAATGTATTTTCTTACTGCAAGATTCATATTATTTTATACGAAGTATTAATGAAGCCGTAACCTCGCTATTAAATCGTACTTTAATAGAAGTGATGTCACACTATGTACAAATACATATACATGAAATAAATAATTAGTCAACAAAACCACAGAAACTACAAGAAAAAATCTCTTGAGTGTTTTATCTTAAGCAGCCACTGTTTAATTAAGAGCAACACTTGGCCATTATTTATCGGCAAACATGAATAAACTTTCCGAACTTTGGCAAATCTACAGCTAAACAAGAACTTAAACAATACAGTAAGGCCTAATCATAGATTTCAAGATTTGTATTAAATGCAGCTTTCAATAGAATAAGATGTCACACTTGTTACTGTTGTACAACACGGACAATGTTGAGTGTTATTTTAGCACACTGTTTTGGTTAAAGGCGAACGCTTTGGCATTATTTGTTTGGTAATATGAATATGCTTTGCAAAAAGAAATATTTTCCTGAGTTGTTTAAGGTATTTCTTCACACTGGCAAAGAAATAACATTAGAGCCCTATAGGCTGTGCAATTAATACATGCACAGTAGAACCAATGGCCTCATAAGGCTATTCAAGAGTCAGTCTTGGTCACGAAATATGGATATTATTTGACGTTTTAGGCATGGTTTACTAACATTACTTTACAAATATTTTGCATAAACTGCTCCTTTTTGTTTCAGGCAGTTAGATCACACCGCACAGCAATGTTTCAGTCATAGTGTCTAAACCAGCTTGAAAATCTACAAGAGAAATACAACCCCATTACACATTTCACTGCCCATGCTCTCTCTAAATCGGCCAGCAATATCAATATATTAGATTTGCTTCAAGGGAAGTTGCAAAAGGGGCAAAATATAAGTTCTGTTTTTTTAGAGCCACGACCAAACGTAAAAGTTTCAGACTTCCAGCAAATAGATTAAATACGCGTATTATAAACGTACATACGGTATGTGCGTACGTACTACTTACGCCTGCATGGATGTTCATTATATCACGCATAACGTATGGACGGTACTTCTAAAGTTTTATAGGCGAGCCTCATACCTCTAAATTTGAAGTACGGATCCGCGCTAGCAATAATCAGATGGCCAGCAGATCCATCAATATCCAGGGGCGTGCGGCCGCGACGTGTCGGCTGTCGCTCGAGTAGCAGCTCTAGCCAAGCCTTGAGCCGCGCGGTGTGCCTGCTCGTCCATATCTCGCGCATGCGTTTTGTATACAGTACTCGAGATTGTTAGGGAAAATCCCGTGTCGCATGTCTATAGGCCTACAAGTATGGTCCTGTGTTCGATCGCAAATGGGCATGCCATAATTGCCATGCATGGCTGCTGGCGTTGTGTGATTATTTTTCTATAAGGCTGCCGTGAAGGCGGCCGACAGTTTTATTTATTCTATTTGAAAATTATGCTAGATCGTAGTGAAATTATGCCAGATTTTGTTAAATTATGCCTAGCATAATATGCTAAATCCCCCAAGGGTCCAAAATTATGCTAAAAAGCATAATTATGCAAAAGTGGCAACATTGCGACCAAAAACAGCAACAACAATCTCAGGGTGGACGCTTTTTCAGGCCCATCGCACAGATCGGGAGGACAGGCAGTCACCTCCACATACACAGACACTGAGCAACGTATATGCTCAACCCCACGAATCAAGCTCAAAACGAAGTGCAACCCATGGTGGAGGTAAATCGCCCAGCTCAGATGCAAATTACAAGGTAGCAAATCGATGTTAACGCGTATTATAATAATGTTTGTCTGTGAAAAATGGTAATACAACACATTGCAGTATGGCCCCTATTGGGGGCCATCCTGAGCGGTGGAGGCTATACACGCCGGGGGCGCAGTCAACTTTATAGGCTCGTACACATCGCGTGACCAAAAAACACGCGTGTTTAAAGGGGTGTTTTTTCAGTTTTGAGCCCGCGGCCGCGCGTGCACTCGTTAAGGTTCAAAACACCGAATTTCCAAAAAAAAGGGTGGTTTTGAAAAGACTGGTCAAACGTATTAGCGGTATGTTGTCTTTCTTCAACAGATTTTTTTTAAAGACCTGGCCAACGTGTTTAGGGTATTTTTTTCTCCCAAAGCTTTTTTTTTTCTATTTGCTTTATTGTTAGAAGAAGACAAAATCTTGTTAGGGGTCATAATTCTGGCGAAACTTGTTTAGGGGCCAACATGTGTAAAATGAAGGCCCGCGAAAAACTTGTTTTAGGGGGTTTTTTGGCACACAGAAAAAAACTCGTTTTTAAGGGTGTCCGGAAAAATTTGGATCACGCATGTGTACAGTATTATATTTTGACTGGCCCCCCGAGGGCTATAGACCCATGTATATGAAACTAAAGTAAATTTGAACCCTGATCATGCTAATGCGTATTGGGGGTTAGCAAGATTGATTTGAGAAAAGTCAAAACTCCGCACACTGAATCAAAATCAGGCGCCCGTTCTTGCCAATACGTGTAGTATGCATTTGGCGGCAGCACGAATTCATTGAAGAATCTTGTGCACCTTTGGAGAACATTATTGACCCGTACAGATCATTAAATGGGAAGATTTATTTCAAATGCTTTTCCCGAGACCACACCGAATGGAGGAGCAAGATTGATTCTTGACGCTCCTCGCAAGCTCTCAACCAATTTCTCATACTAACATTTTGATGGATAACATCCATACTGTCCGATGGCACTTGTATCCCAACGTTTTTAGCTCAGTACTGTAGTGTACACCTTGAGATGCTCACTACTTGTACTCGTGGGCTAATCATCCAGATGGCAGAAAATGGCTCGGTTACCAATACTGGTAATTGAAAGCATGGCAAATCGGACCGATAGCAAAGCGCCCCAGGCCTCTAACAAATTTGTAACAACCTTGTCTTTACTGCTTTGAGGCAAGCTGCGCCATTTAATAATTGGCTATTCACGGAAACGAACATGGCAATCGAGGGGGAAAGTGAGAAATAAGAGAAGTAGTGAGCTGCCAGCCTTTACTCGCCACTTGCAACTCCTGGTTCGTCGTGTATCCTCATATACACCTCGTAATGTGTTCACGCACTTCAAGGGAATATTTTGTCTATGGTTGAATCCCAAGACAAGTACACCAGCACAAATTCATCCCTGCCGCGTGACAATTAGGCTCTTGAATCTAAAGTATTCATGTCAGAGCTGAGCAGGGTAATATGGAAAATATCTTATACGTCACGTGGCTTGAAGCAATGGGAAGATAATTTTTTACCTTTCCAGCTGTACAATATACAGCCATTTGTCCTTTCAACACAAAGGGCAATTTATAATAAATAAATTTCAAAGCAGTGCTCACCTCTGCCTAATTAAGGGTCATTTTGGAGACAAATTGAAGCTACCACACAAAGCTACATGTTTGCACATGAGCTAAAATGGTGCGATTCAAATCATCCACTGCGCCCGCCGCCATTTTCAGTGAAGCAAAACCAGATCTCGAGTTACGTACGGATGCTAGTAGAAGTGCAGGCAGGGGATGCAACTTTAAGTTCGTGAAAGGTGGCAGATGGAAAGAGCTTTAACTGTGGCAAAGTCAAAAAATCTGACAATAACAATTTAGAACTTATGCTGCAAAGTTGTGGGCCCTCCTTAAATGTGTCTGTGGCTAATTCCTACACTTTCCCATCGTCTTAACTTGGATGCCTTACATTAACAGTTGCCTATATCATTAATTGGGCCAGTAGTAAATAAAATTAGGCTGCCAGTTACATTGGTAATTTGCATGCGCAGATATGTGCGTAATCACTGCAGCTCACTTGCCTGAGTAAATTTTAAACAGAGGCAGAGCCACACGTCAAACAATAAGACCAACAGAATGCGAATGCTAAAGAAGCATGCTTCTTATAAGTTTCTGCACACACATTTCGGGCAGACATGGGCCTCTTTGCATATTGATGCCTATAAGAGGCAATCTTAACACTATTAGACTATGTTACATTTCCTTGGTATACGCCATGAACCTAGGCTCGTAAGTTTGTCCATCAACTTTTCTGTTGACTCAACAATTTATGAAAGAGATCCATTTCCCTGTTTTGTCCCCATTGCCAAATGTCTGCAAAGTATCAGAATATGATTGAGTGCCATGGGCTAAAATACGTCCAAACTGGCCAAACCAACCTAGGTTCCCTTCACTGAAAAAGCATTTATTTCGGGAACACTGTGTTTATTTTCAAAAGGAGGGCTGACCCCCTCACACAGCCAGTTAATATTTGAACTACACTCTCTCCGTATCCAAATTGATATGTTTTGTTGGCAGAGCGCTGTGCAAGCCCGCCTGGAAAGTAAAAGTTAAAGCAGTCTGACTCTAAATGTGATGGCAGGACCACGGAGGATTTGGCCTCTAACTAAATGAGTCAATATAAATGGATACAACACGCAATTGGAGGAAATCGCATTCTAACAAGGAAAAGTAACATCTGAAATATTCTCCAGGCGAATGTCTCACAACATTATAGTTTTTGAGTGTATCTCTTATACATGTATTTGTAATTTAAGTTCACACTGATGCCTTAGTGCTTTTTACTCATTTCTATCACTAGTTCGACCCTCCTGCAATGCAGTCGGGGATCACATACCCCTCATCTACTAGTTTTTGTAAAGGGGATTCTTTACATTAATATATGCCCCTCGCACGCTTCTTTCCATAAATTAAGGAGATTGGAGGTGTTGAATATATCCTGTGTGAGTGCTATCAACCAAACCTGCGAAAATTGAGCACTTTACCGTAAAATAGTCTGAATACTTAAAAACGCTTATTGTGTTTGTGATATTGGCGCCACACGCGTACCATTTTTATTCACGTCTTGCCATCTGGACTTAATATCAACCATGAATGCAGAAGAAAAGTTCAGCCCAATGTTCCTTTAAGGACCTTGTGAACACGAAAGCAGACAGGGTAATTCGAACACCCTGAAACTGAAGCCTACCCTCCTGATGACAGGAGGGCCTATGTGTTATATGACCTATCTGAGCAATATTGAAAAGAACGTGGAAAAAAAAAAAAAAGTGACAGGGGAAATAAACAGAAATTTGTTTGTCCAAAACTTTAAAGCCCCACACAAGTGTGTCATCCCTGACGCACATGCGACAAGAGTGGATCAAACGAGTACAGTAAACAGCTCAGGTATAGACACTGTCATAGTTTTATACAGCCCACTCGACCTGTCTCTACTTCAGCGCTAATAATGGCCAGCTTTACCCAATTGCACAGATACTGATCAAACTGGATGGTAATTGAAAGAACTTCGACTTCCTAGCAACAAACCCGTTGAAACCGGGAAAACTCAGTACAGTTGTATATTGCGAATTGAATCATGCGCAAGTCAAATTCTGCAAAATTTCAGCTAAGGGTCCATGTTTTGGTTGGGCCTGAAATTTATTTGGTGAATTTTTGTCATCCAGGCCGGTCGTGCCTGCTGAACATTCAAAACTTTCCATCTTGATGACGTCAATCCGAAGGTATTACGCCAATCTAATTGAAAGATTAAATGAGAACTTACGCTGTTGAGCGTTTAATCTCAATATATAAGTAACTATAACCGGAAGGGATTACGTCCCTCCCATACCCTCCGAATTTTCACAGTTCAAATCACAGTTCTCAAAATCTTTCAACTGTCAATGTCAGAAGTCAACATCCCTCTGCGTACTACGAATATTGAGCCATGCGTCAGCTGGCGGGCACTCTTCATTTGATACGTTAATCCCTCCGGTTATATTCTTATATAATTGAGATTAAATCTCAAACAGGTAAGTTCTCATTTAATCTTTCAATTATATTTCGGAGTTATAAGGTCACAGGTTAAAGGTCACAAGGGCTTATACAAACCTCACTTGGTCTCATTACCAAGGTAACTTACAAATTTCTGATCAAATGGGATACATGTATGCATAAGGCTTTTCAGTTGGGTGGTAGTGCTGATTGCGGAGGCATACCCATCGACTGCGCGCAATCAAACTGCTCTAGTTATTTTTTAAAATGGGAACTTCCCCAACCCCAACTTTTCAAGTGATGCTAGGTTAGAAGCAAGTGTGTACGAACTGGTGGTGGTGCATGTCGGCTCCCTACCCCCCCCCCCCCCCCCGCCCATGCATTATGAGTGCTGCATACTGTGCACAGTGCTTAGATTCTAATTTTGTATTTCATTAGCAATATCATTAATTTCACCTTGTCCTTATACCTTAATTGTGCTGAATTCTACACATTTACTCAATACAGTATTTTTGACAAATCTTAATTGATTTCAGAGTAAACTTGGTATTAAGCTTTTAAATTCTGAACAATACAATAACAGTAATCAGATAAAGTCAAATAGTCCAAATACTACACGTTTAAAAAAATTTAAACAAAAAAAACAATTTTGATAAAATCAAAAATTTTGTCAACATTTGTATATCATTGTAGCATTATACTTTCTGTTTATATCAGTAAAAACTAGAGCAGTTCGACTGCGCGCAGTCTATGGTATGCCTCCGCAGTCCGCAGTCCCATCCAACTGATGTAATTTGAAAAGCTTCAAGTTACCATGGTAGCAAGACCAATTAGATGAATAAGCATAAGCCCATGTGACCCTTGACCAAGTATCAGTAAATTCCAATTCAAGCAGTTCTTAAATTATCGCGACAATGATCTTATCTGGACAGGAGGCCTTGTGACCTTTGACCTCAGACCTTTCAACTCCAAAATCGAATCAGTAAATTGGTGCTTATACAGATACTTCTCTCAAGTTACGATCAAAATCGGAAAAAGTCATACTCAAGTTATCACAGTCATGACGCCCAAATCAGACATATTTAAGGCCCGTGACCTTTGAGCTCCAAAATCTAATCAGTTATTGGTGCCTCATAATAATACTTCACCAATAACATAAAAATCTGACAGGGCCGTTCTCAAATTATCATGGTAACGAGCCCAAATCAGACATATTTTAGGCTCGGTGACCCTTGACCTTTCAGCTCCAAAATCTAGTCAGTTTTTTGGTGCCTTATAATAAATTACTTCACCAATGTTCATCACAATCCGACGAGCCGCTCTCAAGTTATCAGCGTTAACGAGGCCAAATCAGACATATTTAAGGTCCCGCGTGACCTTTGACCTTTTGACCTTTCAGCCCCAAAATCTAATCAGTTCATTGGTGCCTCATTATACATACTTCACCACAGTTACACGACATCCGACCAGCCGTCTCAAGCTTTAACGCGTACGAGCCCAATCAGACATATTTAAAGGCCGGTGTGACCTTTGACCTTGACCTTTCAGCTCCAAAATCTATATCAGTTCATTGGTGGCTCATAGTACATACTTGGTCTAGTTACATCAAAATCGATTGGGGGTTCTCAAGTTATCGCGGTAACGAGCCCAAATCAGACATATTTAAGGGCCCGGTGACCTTTGACCTTTGACCTTTCAGCCCCCAAATCTAATCAGTTCATTGGTGGCTCATATACATACTTGGTCCTAGTTACATCAAAATCGATTGGGCGTCTCAAGTTATCGCGCGTAACGAGCCAAATCAGACATATTTAAGCCCCGGTGACCTGTGAGCTTGACCGTTCAGCCCCAAAAACTAATCAGTTCATTGTGCCTATAATACATACTTCACCATAATACATGACAATCCGACACACGCTGTCAAGTTATCGCGGTAAAACGGAGCCCAAATCAGACATTTTTAAGGCCCGGTGACCTTTTGACCTTTGAATTCAGCTCCAAAATCTAATCAGTTCATTGGTGGCTCATAGTACATATTGCGCCTAGTTACATCAAAATCGATCCGGGTTCTCAAGTTATCGCGGTAACGAGATCGCGTAACGACGGAGGAACGCCACGGCACGGACAACCCGAAACATGATGCCCGGAAGCTTTGTTGCGGAGCGATGAAAAATCAAGCCTCAGAGAAAGTAAAACAAATACACTACACCTTACATAACTAAAACTATTACATAAAATATAGAAACTAAAATCCAGACACAAATCTACCTTGTAATAAGCAGATCATTCGCAATCATATTTACAATGGGTGTTTCAGAAGTGGTGTTTGGTGTCGAGTGTTAGTGTTAATTTGACACTAACACTCGACAACAACACCAATTCTGAAATCAGATGGTGTTAGATGGTGTTAGGGGTGTTAGGTGGTGCTGTGTTTACAGCCGTGTTATGGACAGATGGAGGGTGTTGAAATCGTCTGCTTAAACCGAATACCACCCTTGGTGTTAAGCAAAATGCATGTATTTGTCCTATTCACTAACACTAGACCCTAGGGTTTGTAAAAATGTCATTTCAAAGTTGGTGTTAGTGTTGGTCATGATGAATTGTTTTGCGCATGACTTTTGTATGATTGTGATGGTTGTGATGGAGGCTCAATGCATTCTTTGGTATTTTTTTTCGAGGAAGGGGGGGGGGTAATCGTTTTCATGTTTCTTTCAAAAATGTATATCTACATGTCATGCAGATGAAACATGAAAACGATTTAAACGTTATTTTGCCGCAGTTTGAATGCAAATAAGACAGCAGAATTAAGCTAACATTAGTGGTAACTCACTACATGATTATCATTTATATTATTGTTAATTACTACTGCTATTATGATTGTGATTATTGTTATTATTATCATCATCATAGAATTATGATAATCATAATTATTGCTATAATAATGCTCTCTGAAAAATATTGAGCGAAAATATTCACTCTTTGAGGAGATTTCGAGTGATCCATGAGGTCACTCCAAAACGAGTGAAAAGCACACCTTTTCACTCCAAATTCACTCCAAATTCACTCTGAATTCACTCTTTTCTGAAATTCACTCCTCAAAGAGTGAATATTTTTACTCAATTTTTTTATAGAGATTAGAAAGACAAAGGATGATAGTTTTAATTATTGCTTAATAGTAATTAAAATATTCATAAAAAACAATTATAATAAGTTGCAGTAGTAGACGTAGCAGAAGTAGTAGAAGTAGTAGAAGTAGTAGTACATGTAATAGTTACGGTTGCGATATTTTCATCAGCGAGTTGCCCACTTAATACTCCTTTATCGGGAATGCTAAAAATAGCTCGCTTTATACTCCATTGTATTACTACAGGTACTACTAATTGTTATTATTATAACTATAATATATTATAATTATAATTAAAATAATGATTATAAGATTCTTATAATTATAATTAAAATTATTATGATTATAATTGTTACAATTATGATTATTATAATTATAAATTATAATTAATGTTATGCTTATACTTATTATCATTATAATACTGATTATTACTATTATTATTATTATTATTATTATTATTATTATTATTATTATTATTATTATTATTATTAATATTATTATTATTATTATTGTTATTGTTTATCTTTATCATTATATCATTGTTATTCCGGTTGTTATTACTAAATAAAAATTGAGAAAAAAAATATTTCGAATGACAACTAGGCCTACTACTAATGATGAAAAAAATACACAAATGGTAATTAATGATTAATATATTAATATAAAATTTAATAAAAAACACGGAAAATAACGGGAAAAATTCTCAGAAAATTGTCCGTGATGAGGTCCAGACCCATAGCTAGATACGCAAGTTTGCTGTACCATAAACCCGCTCTGCCCCCGACCATTTTTACTCATAATGCTACGGGGCACTGACCGGTCAAGGTGTATGTTTGTCCCGGGTGTTTCAGTTTGTATTACGCTACTTAAAATACAAAGACTAAAAGACAGGGCGGAATTTCCTTGAGTCCGTATGAATATTATACAATATTGAATCACATCAAAAGTTTTGTTGATTTTCATACATTACAAAGGCGTGTTTTCGGATTAAAACGTTTTGTTCTTGCGATAAACCCGCGCTAACTTAGCCCGTGTTAGCGGCGCGTCTTCCACTCTGCGCCCGTAACTCTCCCGTACATTGTGCGCTGTCTACACCCTGTGTTACTGCGGCAATTTCCCTCGCGAGACTAGCGCGAATATAACGTAAAATCTCGTTTCTGAGAAAACCAAGTTACAGTTCCTCACAAGTGAGACTAAATAACATAGAATATGACCAAACACACATCTATTTCTGTAAAGGCGATCTCTTAATCAATGTTTTAATATGAAATTAATCAAAAATTCACTCAAAATTTGAACATTTGATGTTCGCCGAGACTGTTTCGATCATTGATGGAACGCGTGACGTCATCAGTCGGCCTAACACCAAGGATTACGCGCCCGCTAAACCGAGCTCGTGATTTCGGTGCTCGGATTAGGTGGTGTTAGGAACACTCAACACCAACACCAACACCAACACCACTTCTGAAATCACCCAATGTATTCTTCAAATTAAACATTGTATACTTAGGGTGATGTATCCATAATGTATCCATGCTTTCAATGGAACTAGATGGACAAGATCTTCCATTAAAAACTTACAGGCATTTTTAACAAGTTTCCACATTTTACCGATGGAAATGTTACGTAGTGGACTGTATATTTAGGACAGTAACTACCATGGTCACTGGTCATACCCATAGTTTTAATCATGAGAATTGTTTTCTGTTAGTTATCTTAAATTCATTTTACGCCCTCAACTAGTAATGTTTCTCATTAAAAAAAAAAATAAGGAAGGGGGGGGGGTTACTCGGCACAAAATTAATTGAGTACAGTCAATTTAAAGTTGAAACCATCTCAAAGTTAACACAAAATGACTACATGTACTTGTATTTGTAAGAAAATACTGCTCACATCCAAATCCAATTGTGTATATGTGTGTTTACGTGCTCATGGGGTGGGGCAACAGGCCTAATAATGGTAAATCAGTGTTTAGATCTACAGAACAATGGAACCTTGTACAATGGACACTTATTATAATAAACTCCTTGGGACCAGGACAATTATATCACTGTTGCAAAAACAATAAAATACAAAGAAAATTTCAACTTTGAGACAAATTTTTTTTTTATACAGTGGAACCCCGTTATAAAGAGGTCGGATATAACAAATCCTCTTATAACAAGGTGATTTTGTGGGTCCCAACTCTTTATATTTCATTGTTTTTTTCACCCTGATATATTGAAAGACCTGACATAACAGGGTAATTGTCATAGTTTTTGCTTCCTTGTTATAACAAGGTTCCCCTGTATTGAGATTTTGTTACATCAGTGCTCTTTATTACGAGAGTTGACTGTACATGTACAACCCAATTAACTGATTTGACTAATTGGGACTATCATTGACGTATCCAGGATGTTTCGCAGGGGGTGTTCATCCACGGCCAAATCCTGTGTCCAAAATTTTTCATGGTCAGGTCAGCAGCCGAAAAGTTGCTCGGTGGTGAGTAGGGTTGCAAAATTCCCGGGAATTTTCAGAGTGGAAAATTTCCATGGGAATTTTCGGAAATTTTCCGGAAATAATGGGAATTTTCGGCAACTTTTGGACACTTTGCATATTTTC
>JZLH01S0140237.1:27249-58236 GCA_001188425.1 Eucidaris tribuloides
TATCAAAATAGAACTGACAAGCAAGACTACTTAAATCAGCTGCCCTTTGAGAATTCAAGATCAAAAAAAAAAAAAAAAAAAAAAAAAAAAAAAAAAAACAAAATGTAATCTATTTTGACATATTTCAATTAGACAATGGCTCTCACTAACGATAATAACCCATGACACAGTGACCACTGGCCAATAAAAGGCCTACATGTCATCTAACTCTTCCAGCCTCACATTTTGTTTTCCTTTTAGAAGATACGAAACTGAAATAACATAGTCATGATTTCATTGCATAATCAATTATAAGAATCCTCTGCAGAAGTCAAATGCATGGCATATACGCAAACCCGACAACCAGACTTCTAGTCTCCATAGTTCAAGCATATGGTTTCACGTACATGCACACTGTAACCGCCAACTGCCACCAAAATTACCACTCAAGGCGCTGCTGACATGGACTTTGCTTTTAGCCTCCTTGGGGAGTATGCGACATGATTACAAAAACATGAATGTTATATTTCAGCACAGAAAATTCCAAAGAGTCCATTTATGGAGTGAAATTTGAATGTTCCCTCGAGAAGTTTCAGGTTTAAACTCTTTGAAATAAGAAACGGGAACATCGTTTCCGTTATTGTCAAAAACATGCTAAATTTCAACTTAAAATTTGCCGATTTTCACTAAATATCACCGACAGAAGCAAGTAGAGTCTCCCGAATACAATGATTATCATACATGGTTATTAGATGTTTTTTTTCACCTCAAGAGGCGCACTATAACATAAAAAATGCTTGGAAGGCATCCCCATTTCTGAAGGGAAATTTTCCAAAAATGGCGACTGTCCGATTGCGTAATACGACAGTTGTTGGTGTTTCTCAAAAACGACCATAAAATCACGTTTGGTTGTTTGCAAATGTCGAAAAACTTGACTAGAAATAAAAAGTTAAGATATTGAACAAGCAATGTAATTCCACATTTTAAGAAAAAAGCCCGACCTAAAATATTGACACACTGCTTGTGATGAATTTTGCCAAATTTGCGTGTGCAGAATATGGAAATAGCCTTAGAACGCAAACCCATTGCGATCGCTACATTTGAACTTGCCCGCAGCAATTGATAAAGTTGCCTATTGCATTCAAGTCACACAGTGCAACTTTGCTCGTGTTTTTTTTTTTTCCAGTAGAGGGCGTATGTCGTCATATAAGCTCTGGCGCCTAGGCTTAGGACCAAACACAGCAGTAGATGTGAATTAACCCCCAACCTACTAATGTGGTCCTATATGGACCACATACGCCCAACACTGCGAAAAACGAACAAGTTTGCCACTGTGTGAATGAATGATTCTGTCCGCCAAAACGGGACAAAATTTTCGTTCAGACACAGGCCAGAATTTAGAAAAATTAAAAAATGAAAATGTCTGGAAGCGATGATCTCATTCTAATTTATATGTTAGAGAGCATTGGTAAACTAATCCATTTGGAGCAAATTTTCAGAAACGTATAAGTTTTTAGAAAGGTGTAATTTCAGGAGCACATTCTTGCTGCACACTTAACGGCATGAAAAACAAGACCACTCTTACTTTGGTTTGTGCACAAAAGTAATAGAGTTGTCCCATATTCATCGTAGACTCTATGTGTGAAATTAACCAGGAATTTACTGCTGGCGACTATTTTGGTTTTACAATCTACAACCAAAAACTGATTTCTTTGTCAAAAATGGATTTCAAATGAATTTTTACGTTCACAAACAATCACACTTGGACACTTCACCAAAGCAAACCCAGCCAGTTCAATGGCCAATTGACATACTGCATGTCATTGATTGGTATGGTGCAAAATAAATAACATAACACCGAAAGTAAACGTGTGGGACTTACGTACATAACTCAATCTGGACTGATTCTTGTAACGTTTCCGCCTTTTGGCTCAAAACTCCGACAAATCGCTCATTTTCGTCTTATGATTAACTTCTATACTTATCATGTCTGCTTATTGCACTAATTTTTACAATAAGTTAGCGCGCACAGAAAGCCGTTACTATACAAGGAGATCAAGTAAAGTCGCGTTCAAATATAACATCAACACAGGTTAGGATACAGGGCGGTCGGGCCGCGCCGGCCGGATGCGGAGGAATCATCGGACCATATTCTCGCAATGCAGACCGCCCAGCACGCTCGCGAATGAGCATATTGTCCGTGTTTTATCGTAACTGCGCGGAACGGTACGGCGTCGAGCTGCCTTAGCCGCCTGGTGCGGTGGAGACTCTCTAGACGAGCAGCGAGTGATTGATGACAGAAGGGCGACATGCGGATAGGTGGAGATAGGAGCCGCACAACTATCATAAGGAGATGAAATGGGCCCTGCCCGCCCATACGTTCATCATTCAATCTTTCCCTCAGGGAAGTCTATAAACCATCTCGTAGATTTTTTTCAAAGAACAATAAAGAATAAGTATAAACTAAAAGTGATTATAACTTAGCTAAAAAACAATAATGTTACACGAAGTGAAAACAAAAGCGACCTATACATGCATAGGCTATGACATATATAGCAAATACATGTGAGTAACATATCCATATTTAAAATCAGAGAACCAGAATTTTTTGGGGAAGCGTTCGAGAATCTACTGAACGGACCTTTTGCGGAAGGTTCTGAAGGGCAAAAATTTTTGTTTTTATTTCTTATTTTTTGCAGCCCCAGAAACATCCGTTGATGCCTATACATTTTTTACAGGTATAAACGGCAGGTATGATTTTCTCCCAAATAGCAAACTTATTAGATATAGCTTGTCTTTTCAGGATATTTTTACATGGCTGAAACAGAACATAAGCCCAGCAAAACACAGAACGTTTTCAGAACCGTTTTCAATATACGTCTTTTTTTTTAGGTCCTGTAACGTCTTCGTCAACTAAATGAACGTTTTAAAAACGTTTTTAAAACGTTTTTTAGGGGACTTTCATAGACGTCAAAGTTAAGTTTTTTTAAACGTTTTAAAAACGTTTTTTTGACGTTACAAAATGAAACGTTTGTATAGAACGTTTAATAGAACGTTTATGTAGGACGTTTACAGAACGTTGATATAGGACTTACAGAACGTTGATATAGCGACTTTACAAAACGTTGTGGAACGCTTAAATAATTTACGTTTTTGTTGTAATATCGATATGTTTGTTTGTTTGTGTGGTGCGTGTGTGTGTGACGTGTGCGCGCGCGTGTGTTTTACGTTTATCGCGTGATTGAACCATATAATGTTTCCACGTCGTGCTGGAAGAGCTTTGGTGTATGGACGCGACGTGAGCTGTACTGCTTGTATCCGTCGTGCGTGCGGCGCGCCGCGGCGCGTGGTTATGTGTCTGTGTGTGTGTTTATGTGTGTGACGTGACTGCGACACTAGCCTGTCATGTATGTTTCCGTGGTCTGGATAGCTGTGTGTGTGTTTGTGTGTGTTTGTGTGTGTGTGATGTGTGTCGGTGTGGACTGTGTGTGTGTCGTGTGCCTGGTGTGGTGTGTTATGATATGGTACGTGTGGTGTGTTTCATGTGCATGCGTGACGTTAACATGGCGTTACCTGTCAGCGATTGGCTAATGAGCGTGTTGAATGTATGCGCTCTCTGTAGTGATTAAAGTATTTCTGGGTGTATAGCATGCGTTGTGTGTGGCCTGTAGTGTTGTGTCTGTTGTGCTGAGGGGGGGGTTTGTGGATGATGGGCGGAGTGTGTATGCAACTTTGCTAGCGTGCAGTTGGTGATAGGTAATTTGAATTTTATTTCCCACTTAGTTGGAAACACGAAAAATAGACGCCATGCCAACACGTACCAACATAATACATAGCAAGCGAGGCCTTTATCTAATGCATATTCATTTATGGTAATTGCGATAATCAGTATATAATGAAAACTTCACCATATTAAAAGACACCCCCACTTTTTCATAGGTTTTAACAGTAGCGGCCACGCCATATAGTTCTGCATATCAAATGCATTACAAGTTCGGCAAAAATATTGCACATCGCCGTGAAAGTGCATTGTCACTTTATAGCGAGAGTTCCGTATTTTTTAAAAAAACAAAAATAACCACGATTTATTTACTTACAAAGAGGCGATATACAATCGATGCAAAACTTATTGTCTGACAGTACCTAGAGGTAGGTGTAGGATTGGATAGGGTATTAGGATAGCGTCATGAGGTTACTGATAGGAATATAGGTATAGGTTTAGTGAAAAGAAACTGGAAAAGTACATACAACCAATTTTTCTAGATTCAAAATTTTCCTGTATTTTTACATTTTACGTTAGACCGAGTTCGCATTTCCAAAAACGCCACAAAACGTTTTAAAACGTCCGCCAAAACTTTTCTAAACGTTTTAAACGTTTTAAAACGTCCGCAAAACGTTTTCTAAACCGTTTTTAAAAACTTTTTACGTTTTTTCTAAGCGTCTTGGTAAATTACGAATCGTCTTTTACGCTTCTAAGGACGTTTTAAAAACGTTTTAAAACGTTTTAAAAACGCTCCAAGAAAACGTTTTAAAACAGTCCAAAAACCTACCACATTAAGACGTCTATAAAACGCTTTTCAATATAAAGATATCGTCTATATGATATAGATCGTGTACTCGTACGTTTTAAAAGTTTCGTTTAAAACGCATTTTGATTCTTGAATCACTTGAGATGAAAAAGACAAACCGGGACCAGATTAAATTCTACTTGACCTTTGTTCCGGCTTGTCCCACTCACTGGCGTAGCCAGGCATTTTTCAATAGGGGGCCAACACGTGATAACGACTGAAGCGAAGAATGTACCCCCCCCCAAAAAAAAAAAAAAAAAAAAAAAATGTTTGCCTGAAGTGACAAAACACAGGCGGCGGGGTCGGTATAGGTCGGTCATTTTTTTTTTCTTCATTTTTTTAATTAATTTTTGTTTTCTTTTTTGCTTAAATTGGGATAGCTTTGGGGAGGGTTTGGGAGGCGTTTCCCCTGCCAGGGGTAAGAAAAAAAAATGCATTGTCACCTTTAAAATCTATATTTGTAACCCCTTTAGTGACAAGATCAATCCAGAATTTCATCATTTTAATTCATTATTCTGCTAATTAGTATAGGACAAATAATGATTGATTTTTACCTTAAAATATAAAAGTATAGTACTTCAATTAGCAAGAAAATGACCTTTTTGTCATGACGTTTTTGTATTGGGGGCACATTATTTATTGCTCACAATATTTTAATTAATAGCCCGCAATAAACATTTTAAACCATAGACCTATATGCTGGAGGAATAGCCAATTCTTGATTGGGAAGGACGAGTGAGGCGATCATCCTCTATGCAGAACGGTGACGTTTTCTTATTACCCCTACTAAAAAGTTGACAAATTCGCAAAATTCTGAAAACATAATGCCAAGGAATATGGTTTAAACGTAGCGTTAAGGCACTTCAAAAAATAAACATACACAAGATTCAATTGCAGCCCACACCTCGCCGAAAGATTGCTAGTAGTGCAAGTTTGCCGCCGTAGCGAATTTTGAGCATTTTATTACCACGCCGATGTAAATATCGGGGCAAATATATTGTTTGCCCCGCCTCCCACCTAAAATAAACTGAAAAATGAAAAATGACCAGTTTTAACAAGCAATGTTAATGCACTACAAACAACAAACTTATTATCAATTTTGCGCGCACCTCGGGCAAAAATTGTACCGACATTTAATTTTTGACAGCGCGTAACGCCGCCGAAAATTTTGACATTTTATTAAGCACGCAATGAAAATATGGGGACAAACATATTGTTATGTCCCTCTCCCAAAAACTGTTAAATGAAAAAAATTAGAGCCTATATTTTAAAAAGCAGCGCAAACACTGCAAAACCGATTAATAACATCATTCTATTCCCACGCCAATTTTGAAAATATTAGGGAACATAATTGCTCCCCTCCCCCCAAAAAAAATGACAAAATGAAAAAATGATATGTTTCACAACAACCGTAAGGTACTACACAAGCTTCCGGGAGTTTGGTCACGCTTTGCCAGAAAAATTGTAACATATGATTACTGCAATTTTGCGCCGCAAAGCGCCCCCGAAAATTTTGACATTTTTCTCACTTTTGCCCCCTACAAATAAACTGACAAATTGAATCATCATTTAAAACGTATGCAAGAATAGCGCAAAGCACTACAAGAAAACCGTTAAAGGCCAGGGCATCCCTTTGCATGCCCCTAAAATTACCATTTGTAAATACAATGGCATTAGAAGAAATTGAACATTTCTTACTTGCCCCACCCCCCCAAAAAAAAAAAAAAAAAATTGACAAATTGATTTATTTGTAAACGTAATGCAAGAAAGAATAGCGCAAGACCACTACAAAACCATTGAACTATTACACAAATTTAATTTATACGGCACGCCTCGCGAAAATTACTAGCCTATATGGCGCAAAGTTTGCGTGCGGAGCGTGCCCCCCCCCCCCCCAAAAAAAAAAAAAAAAAAATTGAAATTTATTATTTAACGCCAATGAAAATATGCTTCCCCTCCCCCCCCCCCCCCTATCGGAAAATGGTATTGACGCCTTGCGTGTTGCTTTAATTTTTTTCTGATATTTTTTGTTGTTATATTTTTTTTTAACCGAGCGGACCTTTGGCGCCCGCGGGGGCGGGGGAGTCGTTCGAACCCCCCCCCCCCCCCGTTACGGGCCTGAAATAAATGTAACTCGCATCTATTTCACTAAAGGTACTGATCGAAATAATCAGATGAATGCAGTTTCACACACACGCCCTAAAAGAGATAAGAGGAGTGTTGTGATGAGAAACTTCACACATATCAATTCTACAGCGATCTTTTACTTTCTTCTATGGTCTTTAGCGTTTGCCCCAACACAAATGGTAAATTGAACTAAAACCGTCGTCCCCTTTGGCACATTTTTCCATTAGTAACAAATCTACAGCGCTCGATATACTATTGACACGAGATTTACGATAATCGAAAGATTTCTCTTCAAGATTAGATCAAATATGTGACCAAAGTCAACGTATGACCCGCGTTTTGAGTCTAAATACTTCCTTTGGTAAAAAAATCTCGTGAAATCCCGTTTTTCTCATTTTTTCTGTCTTTGCCGCTTCATAAAATGAAGGTGCGATATCTATAAATATATTGACGATGAGATATGTAGTGCGAAGCCTCGAGGATTCTAAAAAATGTGAAAATAAATTGTAATTGACAAGGATATAGGCCGCGGAATTGGCAAAAACAATGATAAGATGACGATTCTCTCACGCGTGTCTCTGTTATTATGCGCTTCGAGTGGAATGCTAAAACAGCTGCTAAATGCTCCTACAGCGCGGCGAGAAGCACTATGGCTACCAGGAACAGCTGCGTATTACAACTCTCGTATTTCTCAGCCGTAAAAAGAGGATCTCTGTCTGTTGCTTAAGAAAATTGATAAGAGTTTATTTACACCTCAGCCTACATCCCGTGGCGTAGCGGGGGGGGGGGGGGCGATGGGCGGGTCGCCCCCGCCCCCCCAAGATTGGCAAAAAAAAAAAAAAAAAAAGCTGATGTGAAGCTGCACACCCTTCATTCCTTTTTTTATCTTACGTTGAATATGACCAGCAATATACATCAGCCCAAAATTTATATATAATAATATTTTCATAAGCGTGGGTTAGAAACAGTCAAAATTTTCGGCTACGCTCGCGCGCAAAATTGCATCCTATAAGGTAACAATTTCATTGCCATGCAGATCGCGACGCAAAATTGAAAACTAATATCATAATAATAATAATAATAATAATAATAATAATAATAATAATAATAATAATAATAATAATAATAATAATAATAATGATGATGAAACATTAAGACAAAATTACATGTCTCTAAGCACTTTTTAGAACAAAGATAGGCCTACAAAAGGATTGTTGTGTAAGTTAAATGTTTTTGCAGTGCCTTGCGCAGACAGTGTTTAAATAAGCCATATAGCCTAATACATAAGAATTTTTGTTAAGTTGTTATTTGGGGGGATGCACTGTTTGCCTTCAAAATGTTTGAAATAGCGTGGTACAAAAACTGTGAAAATTTTCGGCGCGCTGCGCGCGCAAAATAGTATTTTAGCGTTGTATTAGTATTTTACCGTTGAGCTTCCACAGTACAGTCAGGATCCCGCCCGCAAGGGACTTTTGCGCAATTGCGCCTGTTATGTATCTATATTGAGCACATTTTTTGTGCCCCTCGTATTTGAAAATTTTGAATCCGACCCTGAATATACTGCCTTATCTTAATCACAAGGACTGTTTTAAGTCGATAAAACATGCCAAAAACACGCACCAAATCGCACGATTAATTGCATCAAAATTCCAAAAGCTTTCACCGTGGAGGGGGGACACCCCCCCCTCCCACACCCCCCCCCACGCTCGCTCCGCTCGCTCGGGCTCGGTCGCTTCGCTTTCTCGCATATTCCACCCCCATACGATCTAATCCTGGCTACGCCACTGCCTACATCGTGTACGTATCTGGAAAAAAAAATGTGGCGTTTTTATGATGCAATATACGTTCTGTGACTAAGACAATACATTTAATTGTAATAATAATTGAAATAACCAACAAAATAAATTGTATCATAATATGGTCAGCGGCCGTAGCCAGGACTTTTCAACTCTGGGGGGGGGGATAAATGTTTCAAAATATACGATATCAACGTAGTGTAGAGTTCAGTGGTTAGCACAGTAGCGTACCGTGGGTCAATTCATTGAGGGGGCACCAAGCCACTCCCCCAAAATTGTATTTTCAGATGGTGGATTTTTAGCACTGCGTGTACGCCAAGCGTACGGTAGGGATATTAAAAAAGTTTTGCTAGTTTGGCAATGTAACGATTTTCAATAGTTTTCTTATAAATTTGGTCATTTTTCATGTTTATTTAAAAAGGAATATATTTTGCATGTATGTCATAATTGGTTAAAAAGGAATTCCGCGAGCGAGCGTAGCGAGCAGGCGGTTTGGAAAAAATGAAAATCTCAGGATAAATAACGCATTTTGTGGTAGGCCTATATTCTTTCAAAATAATTCCAAATAATTTATACTGCAATGTGAGCACAAACTGAATTATGCAGTGGGGTAACGTGGGCCAACTCCTCCTTTACACGGTATACTGCAATGAAAATGTATGTTGTCTACAGGAGTATGTTTGCATATTTGTCATAAGTAGTTAAAAGGCAATTCCGCGAGCGAGCGTAGTGAGCGAGCGGTTAGAAAAAAATTGAATCTCCAATAAGAAAAAGCACTTTTTTTGGTTGATTCTTTTAAAATACTTCGAAATAATTTATACTGAAGTGTGGGCGCAAAATGAATTATGCAAGTGTTACATAACCCCTCTATTCAATTTGACATTTAATTTGACAAGATTACAGAATGGGCACATAAGCAAAATGTGTGCTATGTGTGTAAATTTCCAAGGAGGGAATGTAACTATTGCTGGTTCTAAGTAAATTAGGCAGGCAGTGATCCGAGCGAGCGGATTTGAAAGAGAAAATAATTCCTTCGGGGGGGGGGGGGAGGGAGAAGAAAAACTGCTCTTAGTAAACGTATTCCGCCATGCATTCTGGTTCAAGATGAATCGGTCAACTTGTATAGTTTTTTTTTTTTTTGAGAATGAAAAGAAAAATTGAACCCAATTTTTGTCGACCAGACGAGCAAGCATTATATTTCGTCCTTTTAACTATTTAACCCTTAGCATGCTAAAGAGTCTCCTGTGCACATTCGTACAATTAAATTAAACAATCGTAATTATGTGTTTTCTTCACTTTTGCACAAGAGACACTAGTAAAATAGCCAGTTAGCTTAAAGCCGAAGTTTATTTTGGGTTTTTTTTTTATTTGAAAGCTTTATGCCCCAAAGTCATAACCCTGCAATGATAGATTCTGAATGTCCTTAGTTTTTTTTTAAATTAATTAATGAAATATCTCGGGGGGGGGGGACCCCGAAATTTTTCGACTATATTTTAAATTATAGCATGCAAAGGGTTAATAGGTGTCAAGGGTATACGAGTTATACCTCATCTGAAAGAGCAGAGTCAGCCGATTGGCCTTCTCCCCCCCCCCCCCGTAGTTACGCCACTGCAAACATAATTACACATTCACTTGGAATGTGTTAAAAACAGAGGTACTAGGTCTGTTACACTTTTTTTCATTTGAAATGTCAATCAACTATTATATTGTAATAGAAACATATTCTTATGAATAAAATAGTAATATCTTACACATTACATTAATACTAAGTTCTTGTGAAACCACACGATTAAATTGAAGAAAGAATGCCTTCACGCAATCTATTGATTAAAAAGAATGACCACAACCCATCCTTATCCAGACACATCTCACATCCACATCCAATCTTCTACAAGGGTACTAACATTCTATATTCAACGAACATCACACAATATGCATTACACACAAGCATATGACACACACACACACACACACACACACACACACACACACACACACACACACACACACACACACACACACACACACACACACACACACACACACACACACACACACACACACACACACACACACACACACACACACACACACACACACACACACACTGTAAGTTAAGCACTATAGATCTAAATAATTTTAGTAAAACCCGGGAGCAATTGATCAGGGATGAATGTGGGAGGGGCAGGATTCCCCATCCACTGTAGGAAAATTTTAAAATTTCAAGTCTCAAAACCAGTCATTTGGTTTACCTTGGTTATGAGAAAATAAGAACTGACTACTGTTTCACGACAGTGAAATGTAAAGTTATATCAAATTTCCCGACAAGATCTGAATTACTTTGTTTTGTAACTAACAAGTAAGGTAATTTTATATACAGTGTGTATCAAAAAAAAGTAGACACTTAGAAAAAAAATATTAAAAATTTAGTTCGTGATTTTGAGATTATTTTTTGATGTAAATATTTTACCTTGGATCTAAGCTATCGGATGACACTGTTGGTATTAAAAGTATTTCACGCATGAGTAAGCACAACCCGCTTTTGTGCAATCGGCCAAAACTGCATTTGCGCACAGAATTGAGTTCTTATAATCAATGTTTAATGACTCATGGACGGGTGCTGCAGAAGCTCTCAACTGATGTGCACAAGGATTGAATCCTCGGCATGCTCAGACAATGAGACAAGAGCTAATATCAAATTAGTGACAAAAACATAAATGAAGCAATGATTCAGATATAAACCCCCCCCCCCTAAAAAAAAAAAAAAAAAAAGAAAGAAAGAAAATGTCATGTTTGCAAGATGAAATGTGAATTAAAGAAAAATTGCGTTTTCTTCTTTTTTAGGGGGTGGGGTGAGTTGTATCTGAATCATTGATTCATTTTGTCTTTCTTGTCATAGAATTGATATTAACTCTTCTCTGAGCATGCTGAGGATTAAAAAATAAAGCAAAAATGAAGCAATGATTCAGATACAACCCATCCCCCACCCCCTAAAAAGTATTTTTTTTTACCAATTCACAGTTCATCTTGCAAACATGACATTTTCTTCTTTTCTTAGGGGTTATATCTGAATCACTGCTTCATTTTTGTCTTTTTTGCCGCAAAATTGATATTACCTCTTCTCTGAGCATGTTGAGGATTGAATACTTGTGTACATCAGTTGAGAGCTTCTGCAGCACCCGTCTATGAGTCATTAAACATTGACTATAAGAACACAATTCTGTGAGCAAATGCATTTTTGACTGATTGCACAAAAGTGGGTTGTGCTCACTCATGCGTGAAATACTTCCAATACCAACAGTGTCATCAGATAGCTTAGGTCCAAGGTAAAATATTCATATCCAAAAAAAATCTGTAGATCATGAAATTTTTGCGTAATAATTTTTTTTCTAAGTGTCTACTTTTTTTTGATGCACACTGTATATATATTATGTGGCCTTTTGTCCACACAAATCATAAAATTCCTTTAATTTGCCCTCTTTTGAACAACGATGTAGGATTTTAGTTTATGCCAGTGGGTGGGGTAGCATGGGGGGGGGGGGTACAAGCAATTTCAGTCGCTCTAACAATGCAAGCTAGTTACACTTCAACATTTTCAGTCTGTTGGACTTTTGGTGTATTAGGCCTTCGGTCTATCAGGCTGAAACTGATACCAAATAAATGCCTATTATTAAGCCAGCCTAGATAGCCGATTAGTTCGAAGCATTCTGATTATGGGAAGTGTCCCACTTCTCTTACATCCAAATACACCCCAATTTCCCCCTATTCTGCTCACAAGGCCCAGGAATGCGTGCCCCTATACCACCACCCCTCCCAGATCGACCACAGTGAATGATGAACACCAAGAAATGAAAGATAATATTTCACACAAATAGTGAATAAAATACAAATGGGAAAGGATATAAAACAGCAAAGCACACAGCTTTTAAATCTTTTATTTCATTTTATAAAATTCATTTTAGCAAAATGTATCATACATGTACAGTACAGTATACACTGTATACAATATACAGTGACATATATATTTATATACATTTAAAAAACAACAATTCTATAACTTAGATTCAAACAAATTGTTAACTGAAGTATATTTCTGGTCGATCCACACTATCCTCTCCAGACTTCACCGTCAGGGGGATACACATTATGCAATTGCATGTATAAGGAAATGGGACCAAAGGTTGACCAAATTCAGTGGGAAATGGGCCGAAAGTTTTTATTCAGACTGAAGAGTCAAAACGTTTGATTCAGTATGAAGTACTGGGGACTGGGACTCCTTGGAAGTCATGAACATTGACATGACCTGCAATGAGTAATCAACAGCAGGGGCTTCTACCCTCTTTGTTTTTGTTTACGTTTGTTCTTCGTATTCTTTGGTTTTTGCTTGGATTTATTTGATACGAAATAAAGTTGGCCTATAAAGCCAGCAAAACCGTTTACCTACAAGGAGTGATATCTTGTCCATACCATTCACTCACATTTGGTAATACGGATAGGGTACAGTTGAATAAGTTCAATATTGTGAATATTGTCGGCTAGGCCGAGAGGAATTCAAAAGAAAGACAAACAAAGAAAGACGGTAGGAGTATGGTAACCATGGAGGGTATGCAATAGCAGCTGGAGAAGCTGACCGTGGAGATCTGGAGTAAAGAGAAGCTGGAGGTAAAGAAGCTGTGCTATAACAAAGGAAAAACGATTATATCATTCACTGGTCTGCAAAGTGAAGGTGTCAATGAGTTCGTGAACGATATACGGGCAGTGTTGAAATTAAGAGAACTGAAGGGAGAGGTCGCAGTCCACTTCATCCTGGCAATCTGGAAGGGGTGGCTCGGCAAGAATTCAGACATTGTGGTGTGGATAGAAATTCTTGACACCTTCGGGAATGGCACACTCTAAGCCAGCTTCTGTGGGAAATCTACAACTGGGCACCATGGGAAGACGAGTCCATAGCCAGTTCTGGCTACGCACTCATGAAACTCAGTGAGAAGGTGAGGAAGTTGCCAGGATCACCCGATGCAGACCGGGCGATAAAAGAGCGGTTTAGGAATGGTCCGAGCGACTCTATTTTGCTGCGTGAGGTCAGAAGACTTATGAAGGACAACACCGCCATGTCCTTCATAGAGCTTCGGGACTGGGTGGTAAAGAAGGGAGACGAGGAGAAGGGTATCCCCAAAAGACGGAAGGTGACATCAGCACAAGTGGAGGCCAGTGACTCAGGCAAAATGGAGGCAATTCTGGAGGGTTTGTCATCCATGGTGAGGCGACAAACTGACCTCTGAGAGTATAAAGGCGAATCAGGACAATTTGAGCGTGAGGGTAGGTTGACTGGAAGAGGCCAATAAATCTGAATACCACCGTAGAATGCGATGAGTACCTGCTACCATTGTAAAGAGATGGGGCAATATGCCCAGGCATGCACTTAATCAGCCCCTCCCACCAATCAACCAGGGAAACTAGAAACGCTCGGGGCTGAGAGCCAAGCCCTGAGTGGAGAAACCATTGAAGACGGCTCCACTGACTTTTCACCCCAGACCCCATGACCTGAATTGTAGATGCATGTCTGTGCAAAGTAGTAAAAATTGGGGCAGTAGCTGTACCTGCAGTGCTCGCCACAGTCTAACCACTTCAAAATCCATCATTCGAATGAGCTTAGGAAGCTGAAGTGTTTAGCCCTGAAGGCCACCAATGGAACAGAAATATCTTATGCAGGATACTTCAAGAGCGGCATTGTTATTGGCGACCACAACATTCTACAACGAGGCATCCTGGTCACTCACAACAACCCGAAATGAGCCTAGGAGCCCTGTCCTCATCGGAATGAACGTCCAAAAAGTAATGAAAGTCACTACAATCATCACATCTTTTCCCAACCTCAGGAACAGCTGCAAGAGTTCCAAGACAACGACCCGATTATAAGTCGTGTCCGGGAATTCTGGGAAATGCAACAGAAGCCAGACAGTAACCAGAGGGCCAGAGAGGAGGAAGGTGTGGTTCTACTCTTGAGGTAAATGGAGAAAGTAGGGGAAAAGAATGGTTTACTTTACTAATGAAGATAAGTGGCAATTACTACTGCCCCGGGTCTCAATCCCAGATGTGTTAAAGACATGCCACGGTCAAGAGGATCACCAAGATGTTAAGAGGATTACCTGTTTAGTCAGGAGTCGCTACTTCTGGCTCAGAATGACCAAAATTATAACTGACTAGTGCCATCGATGTGACCAGGGTGAAGGCCAAAAACCTGCCAAAGATGAGGGAACCAATAAGCAGCACGGTAGCTACTAGACCACATGAGGTACTTGCTGTTGATTTCATCCTGCTGGAACCAGACTCGACTGGGAGAGAAAATGTCCTGGTGATGACGGATGTCTTTTCTAAGTACAAACTGGCAGTGGCAACCTGGAATCAGACAGCAGAGACAACTGCCAAAGTTCTGGTGAGGGAGTGGTTCAGCAAATTTGGCCTCCCCCATCGACTCCAATCTGACCAGGGGAGAAATTTAAAGTCTGCACTGATCATGGCCATGTGCAAGCAATAAAAAAGATGTGCAAAAGATCCACACTACTCCATATCATCCAGAGAGAGATTCAACAGGACCCGACATGACCTTCTACAAACTCTACCCCTGGCAAAGAAATGCAGATGGTCAGAGTTTCTCCCAGAAGTGCTGTATGTGTATAATGCCACCACGCATACCTCCACAGGATTTTCTCCGTTTAATCTAATGTTCGAAAGGGACCCCTGCCTACCACTTGACTTTCTCCTTGGGGAAGCTGCACCACAACCGGGCATATGAGATGTGAGTGAGTGGTTGGCTTCTCACACAGAAGTTCTGCAATGGGGCCACAAAACAACAGGGGAGAAACTGGCGATAGAAGCTGCAGACCGCAAAGTCTGTTACGATGAGATAGCTATGGAGAGACCAGTTGCCGTCGGCAGCAGATGATACTTAAAAAGTCACCCTGCTGGAAGACATAAGATTGCAGACAGCTGGGGCTCTGAAGTCTAAAAGATTATATCCCAACCAAGTGAAGGACTGGTATACATAATTAAGAAGGCAGATGGTAGCGGCGTACAGAAAACCATGAACTGGAAAGAAATACGGGAATGCCCAATTGAGCAGTGACCTGAAAGGGACAGGTCTACAACTCCAGCTTCAGCAGGGAAGCCAGCTAGGGTGAACAGCCCTACCACAACCAAATTGTCAGATTCGTCAAGTGATTTAACAGATCCTGTTGTGATTGCCAGGCCACCTAATATAGCTGGAATGGAGAGCTCTGATGACACCACTTCTGACACTAGTGGCAACGACCCAAGTCCAACAACCATCCGTCAAAGTACACAAATAGCAAAAAGGGAAACACAGCAACCCATATCGTCAACCTCAGTTTGCAGTTAAATCAACTAGTGTGTGCAACTCTGTGGACTTTGCTGCAGTGCAAAAAGTGCCGCCTCAACAAGGATTGTGCAGATATTTCATTGACAAGATCCAGACCAGAATTAATCGTGAAATACAGTGGAACGCACCAATTCATTGTGAATTACAGTGGGTCGCCATGGGACATAAGAACGAAATGGGCTTTCAAAGTTTCCTGGTTCCAATTGTAGAACGTCTGCCAAACCACTTGCAGTATAGATGGATCAGAAAGACAAGGGATATTATGAAGTCAAATGATCGAACACCATACATGAGAGATTTGGTGACTTTTGTTGATGTTGTCGATGAAGAGAATGATCCAAGATATGTGAACAGAGACCAACTTTTCCTCGTCGGAGACTACACAAGCCCGACTTTATCAAACGTCGCCCCACTCGCCCTAGGCTTCCCGGATTCCGAAGGATTCAACGACTGCCTTCTCTGTCACCCACTCCAACTGCCGTTTCACCAATCAAATCACCAAAGAAAGCGGATGAGCCTTCTCCTATGGAGACGAATACTCCTAAGGAAGAAGGCTGACAAAGGGGAAGTCCCAAAGGAAGAACCCGCTCCTCAACAACCTGCACCAGAATCGACTGACCCTCCGACCAAAACAGACACCGAGACAACTGACGACGATGGGAACACCAATCAAGATGCACTCAGTCTTAACCCTTCTGAGCCGGTATGGGAGGAAATGTATTTTAATAACATGGAAACTCAGACCACCAACCCTGAAGACCACATATCTAAACTCATGACGAGGTGCCGGATTTCCCTGGAGCAAAACGGGGGCACCCGACCCACTGGAAACAGCGAAGTTCAGAGTTTTTACCATATCCTGAACAATAGGGAGAGTGTGAGCAGATGTATTGAAACACTCCACTTACCTGGTGGGGGTTTCTACACCCGTTACACCTAAAAAGTAAATAAGTTTTAATTGTTGAATTAATGGCCCAGAATGAACAGAACTATAACTGACGGTTGCACTCAATTCGAATGCTGTGTGAAGGCTAAAAACCCGCCAAAGATGAGGGAACCAATGGGCAGCTGATAGCTCCTATACCAAATGAGGTACTTGGTGTTGATTTCACCGTGCTCAAACCAGACTCAACTGGGAGAGAAAATGTCCTGGTTTCCAAGTACACACTAGCAGTGGCAACCCGGAATCAGACAGCAGATACGACTGCCAAAGTTCTGGTGAGGGAGTGGTTCAGCAAATTTGACGTCCCTCATCTACTCCATACTGACCAGGGGAGAAATTTATAAAGTCTGCACTGATCACGGTCATGTGCAAAGAGTAATGGAGTGCAAAAGACCCACACTACTCCATATCATCCAGAAGGAAAAGGGCAAGCAGAGCGGTTCAACAAGACCCTACATGATCTCCTATGAACTCTACCCCCGGCAAAGAAACGCAGATGGTAGGAGTTTCTCCCAGAAGAGTTGTATTTGTATACTGCCACCACACATACCTCCACAGAATTTGCTCCTTTTTATCTAATGTGCAAAAGGGACCCCTGCCTACCTGTCGACTTTCTCTTTTGGGAAGGTGCACCACAACCAGGAATACGAGATGTGAGCGAGTGGTTGGCTTCTCACACAGAATTTCTTCAATGGGCCCACAAAACAGCAGGGGAGAAACTGGCGGTAGAAGCTGCAGACCGCAAAGTCCGTTACGATAAGACAACTAAGCAGAGACCAGTCGCCATCGGTAGCAGAGTATACTTAAAGAGTCACCCTGCTGGAAGACATAAGATTGCTGACGGCTGGGGCTCTGAAGTCTACAAGGTTATATCCTGACCAGGTGAAGGACCGGTGTATGTAATTGAGAAGGCAGATGGTAGTGGGGTACAGAAAACCATGAACTGGAGAGAAATACAAGAGTGCCCAAGTGAGCAGTGACCTGAAAGGGACAGGTCTACAACTCCAGCTTCAGCGGGGAAACCAGATAGGGTTAACAGCCCTACCACAACCAAATCGTCAGATTTGTCAAGTGATTTAACAGACCCTGTTGAGATTGCCGGGCCGCCTAAGGTAGTTAAAAAGGAGAGCTCTGATGACACCACTTCTGACTCCAGTGGCAACGACCCAAGTCCAACAACCATCCATCAAAGTACACGAATTACAAAAGGGAAACACAGGAACCCATATCGTCAACCTCAGTCTGCAGTTAAAGAGAATACACAGTACTGGTTGATTACTTGCAAAACACAACATTTTTACATCAACTGCTTTCAAACCTTCTGTGAACAGATGGTATTCTAAAAATGTCACTACAGTACAGGAGAGAGTAGTTGAAAACAACAGAACACTTCGTTTTGACATATCTGTTACACAAATCCCCACTACTGACAAAAGTACTAACACAGAAATCAGTACGCGAAATCAGTACAGACTAAGGTAATTGTTGCCATACACACTGCAGCAACGGAGCTTACTCCGACGGGTACTCAAACTGCCAATTCCTCAGCTTTTTATTGCATATGAAGTGAATTAGTCCCACATTATAATGCAAATGTAATTTACTCTCACCTGGAAACCAATGAAATGTGAAATTTTGATGAAAGATTTTTCAGCATCAACCGGTACTGTGTGTTCTCTTTAAATCAACAAGTGTGTGCAACTCTGTAAAAATTGATGCAGTGCAAAAAGTGCCGCCTTAACAAGGATTGCGCAAATATTCAATTGATAGGATCCAGACCGGAATTGATCGCGAATTACAGTGGGATGCACCAATTCATCGTGAATTACAGTGGGTCGCCATGGGACATAAGAACGAGATGGGTTTTCAAAGATTCCTGGTTCCAATTGTAGAACGTCAGTCAAACCACTTACAGTATAGATCAGAAAGATCAGAGATATTATGAAGTCAAATGATCAAACACCAGACATGAGAGATTTGGTGACTTTTGTTGACGAAGTTGTCGACAAAGAGAATGACCCAGTTTTGGGGCCTGCCAATTGGAAGAGAAAAAAGGTCAGTTGGAAACCAAGCTCTCAGAGATCCGGTAGTTCTTACTCGACTAGTGCTAACAACACAACCAGAAGTGACAACTCGAATGGTGCTAACAACACAGCCAGAAGTGACAATTGTAAGTGTCATCTTTGCAAAGGAGATCACAATCTTTCGGATGTCAAAGGTTCAAGCAGATGTCACCGTCAGAAAGACATCAGTTTGCCAAGAAAGCGGGGCTGTGTTTGATCTGCTGGGATAAGGGACACATGGCTTGGGTGAGTAATCTCAACGGAACATGTTCTGTTACTGATGTAAAATAAAGCATACCAAATTCTTGTATATTAAGCAGATGTAAGAACATCTGAGAGGAGTTATTCAAACCCCATCTGTGTCTGAAATCCAGCGTGATGAACAATTAGTTGGTGTTCGACAACTCAATTCTCAGTCGGTTAACACCCCAAATCATGTCAAAGAGGCCGAGCAGTTAAAGGATGCTCTACCTAGTAGGGCCTACCAGTCTTGAGTATTTATTCCTGAAAGTTACACTGTCATGGACATGTTTTGCACTGCTAGATTCTGGATCGACAAGTGCTTTCTGCATGGAAGAGTTATCCAGTAGACTTTGAGACATTGTCATTATCTACATTGGAGCAAGCCAATTTATGGCCAGTTACAGTGTTTCAAAATCAGTCTCAGAGTACAGGGTCAAACAACTGGTGAGATGATTAACTTCCCTCGAGTGTTTACCAAGCAGGCAATCAACATTAGCTGCGACGTTATAAGGAAAGAGGATATAACCCGATGGTCTCACTTACAGGATTAGAACATCCTTGCTTCAACAAAGCTCAAGAAGATAGACCTGTTGATAGGCCAAGACATTCCAGAAGCATTAGTGCCGATGGAAGTCAGACGAGGCCAGGATGGTCCTGTTGCTGTAAGGACAAAGCTTGGATGGACATTGAATGGACCAGTCGGATAAGGAGATATGTAAGGTATCCCATCTTGCAACAGTGACAGCAAGCTATGTTAATGGAGACATCTGTATTGATGAAGAAGTTGACAAGTTTTGGCAGAGGGAAGAAGGTAATACATGTATGTTGGAAAAGGAAAAAGGAATGTCTATCAACGACAAGAAGGAAGAGATGATCACTAAGGTCCAAGGTCCTTATCAATTGGCCATTTCATTTAAAGATCCCCCTCGTCATCTTAAAAACGACGACTTCAGTCTTGGAGGACACTGGAGAGAGACAGTAAAATGACAAATATCCCCAGCTGTTCAGCCACAGTCATCATGGACAAGTTTCTTGTGCGACCTGGATCAGCAAAACAACCAGATTTGCATATACCGGCAAAAGAAAAGAAAGCACAGTCAACAAACAACAGAACTTACCAAAGGCAAAAACAAAACAAAAAATTCAAAGAAAATTCAAAACGTACAAAAAATGTCAACTCTACAGTGACTTGGCATCTAGATCGGCTGAAGGTTGATAGCACCGGCATTCAAAGGATCGCTCGGAAGACAGTTAGTCAAGATTTTCCCTCGAAGCTTTGCAACATCACGTACCATCAACACGAACAAGACTACCCCCCACTTTGCAATGTACAAAGATGACATGGCAACATAGCTCCGAGACTTCACTAAAGATGACTTGTTTAGCACAGTCCCGGGAAAAGAGTTCAGTTCACATCTCCATTTGTTTCACACTCATGCAGGATCATTTGTAACGAACTTCTGCATTCAAGTAGTCTTTTTACATTAAAAAAATATCAAATTGGTTTCTGCAACTCCAATATCTTTGTTTTGAAGATATCGAAGAACATTTGGACCATATTGTACAAAGATGACATGGCAAAACTGCTCCGAGACTTCGCTAAAGATGACTTGTTTAGCATAGTCCTGGGAAGAGAGTTCAGATCTCTACCCAACTTTCAATAGAAGGGAGAGAAAATCAACAAACCCAAAGAATTGAAACAAAAAACTCATACAGTTAAAGGTAAATGACATGATTGGGGGTAGTCTTCAACTTGGGCTGATACTACTCTAGAATCAAGTAAACTATACAAGGCTTCTCCTTTGAAAATCTTGTAGTCATTGATTATGATCGTGACATACTGATGCGCAAGTTACATTAAAGTAAACGGTGTAATAACGCATGTGTTTATTGCGTTGACTTCACTTAATACGGATCAACATCTCCGTTCGTTTAACATTCATGCAGGATCATTTGTAATTAACTTCTGCATTCGAGTAGTCGTTTCACATTAAAAAAATATCGAATTGGTTTCTGCAACTCCAATATCTTAGTTTTGAAGATATTGAAGAACATTTGGGCGATATTTCATTATCCTTTAATGATACAAACTTGTCATTTGTATCGTGTAAAATAGATTGCGATCACATTAACCTCTTGGAGACTACGTACCAATTAACTCATGTTAGTGTCTATGGAAATTGTGTGTTGTAGTGAAATCAAATCTTCTCCAACAGTATGAAAGGCAAGGGCAGGTATAAAGATCAAATCATAAAATCCACGTACAAAGCTGCAGTTATTCATTTCAAAATTGTAGCCTTTAGAGTAGCAAGTGTCTAGATTTTGAAAATTAGTTTCTACTGTTGGTTCAAAGTGCATCGGTAAATGATGCACTGATTGCTTCACTCTGCAATAAGAATGTGTTGCTTAAAATTACTTTACGACTTATAGGACCTGGTTGAACTGTACTTTAAAGCACTTCAAATCGATGAAAGTGCTTTTAGAAAATGAAAATTAGCGACCATTCCAGGTTTCCCTAATATACAAAGACTGCTATGCTACATAGTTTTCGTCCACAGAACATTTATTTATGTGGCGATATTTATATATGACTATTTTGTTAGTGACAGCATAACGGTCTAAAATGTGTCCTTTGGTATTTTTTCCTTATCATAAAGGTCAGATATCAAAGTTAGACCGTTGCAAGAGGTCGGAGACAGGCAAGGACACCGGGCTGGTTCTGTGGACCCGTTTACAAGGCATCAAGAGACAGGAGCACATAATGATTATGCTGAATTTGGGTGAATAATAGTGGATTGCGGTCATGTTCTTACATTAAAAAAAATATATAAAAATGGCTGTTGTTGTATGAATGACAGGATTGTTTTGCATCCTTAATTAAACAAAATTTAAATGTAACAAAATACAATCATTTCTTTATACCCCTAGAGTCAGGGTTTTTATGACAAAAGTCCAATATATAGGGCGAGCTAATGTTATTAACTTTTTGCATAACCCAATTGCCCCATGGGCAAAAAAAGGTACGACCCTGAAATACAAAAATCGCCCCCTACAAAAATCAGAAATAACCCGCAAGGTAAAAAACAAAAATAATTCCCACCCTTGCGGGCAGCTACACACATCGTCGAGCAGCAGCTGATATACCTGAGAATAACAGATGTGAAGCTGCAAAAGTTATTGAAAATAACTAGAATTAAAAAATGTTCCGAAAATGTTACAAACAATCGATGTGAAGCTGTGAACATGGACTAGCATCGAATATAATTTTTGGATACTACTACCACAACAATTAAATAACAAACATACAAAACAAATTGATCAAGATTTTTTTTTTTGAGATTTTTTTTTTCGGCAGGAAAGCTTTGTTGCCAGGAAACTCGATCTGACCCCAGGAATTTTATTTTTAAGATACGGAAAACCCATGGCCCTGCAATGACACTACATATAAGAACCATTTATGTTGCGATTATACACCTACATGTATTCATTTTGTTTTTGCTGTCACGTTCTGAATGTCAAGTCATTAATATGTATAGTGCTTGAGTCGTTATATATATGCTGTTAATGTAATGTGAGTCTAGTCTACATATGTATATACGTACGTTTGAAAGATCGTCTATATCAATTTATGTATCTTTGTTGTATATAAGTTTTTGTCGTACTATGTAACACCTAGTGTAATGTTTTCACTGTTTCATCAATATTGTATTTTTGTCTCAACCTGCCATTAGTCCGGAATTGGGACGATGGATCTGGCTTTATGTACACTTTTCTTTTACCTGAATAAAGAAATGATTAAAGGCAGTGGATCTCTTTTGCATGCCTAAAAAATAACATTGTGTAAATATAGCATTTAGAAGAAAATGCCATCTGGGAACCTTTAGCAAAATATAGGAGCTAGAAACTCAATTTAAGTGGAATTATAGTGACCATTAGACTCTGATTTGAATTTTTTTCTCGCGAGAAAAAATTCCTACCATAGAACTTACACTAAACAGCTATTGTTTGTCTTTTGCATTTTTCAAACAGACATGCCCTTCATCAATAGCCCAAGGGCATGGGTTATCTTTTTCTGATCTGCAGGGATGTTTGCAAATGAGATCCACTGCCCTTAAACATATGAAGATGACTAATTGGTGTTAGTTGAGAGTGAGAATACAGGGAAAAAACTTGCATCTGACTTGATGACTATGCTCAGTGAAGGCGGTTTCAGACTGACAAAATGGATCAGCAATAATCAGTCAGTGATAGAGCAGAACTGGAAGAAAAGAGGGCCACAGATGTGAAAGGTCTTGATCTCAATCGTGATGCTCACCCAGTGGTGAGAGGAATTTGCTGGGACGTGGAGCAGGATTACTTTCTATACAAGCCGATGATGATGAGGAATGTTGTCATCAGTGTACAATCCATTTAGCTACGCTAGTCTATTCACCCTGAGAGCTGGGATGATATTACAAGAACTGACAAGACACAAATTGGGATGGGATGATAACTACCAGTTTTCCTAAATGGACCGTACGGTCACAAGGCAGGATGGCTGAATTTCAATTTAGCAGGTGGTAATTACGATGGGTGGCACATTGTATGTCTTATAGTTGTGACAATTCTTTCAGCACCTAGAAACTTTTGTATTAGGCACTATATAAATGTTGATGATGATGATGATGATGATTATTATTATTATTATTATTATTATTATTATTATTATTATTATTATTATTTTTATTTTTATTATTATTATTATTATTATTGTTACTACTATCACTATTATCAAACCACATGCTTTTGGCCCAGTAGTTGCCTGTCAATTGCATCAATTTGCTGACACTTCCGAGATAGCGTATGGTGCAGCCTGGTACCTACTGGTGAAGAATGCCGATGGTCAGACTCACAGCAGCTTGATTGTTGCCAAGTCACATCTTGCTCCACTGAAGATGACTTGAATTGACGGCTGCAACACTTTCCGTGAAGCTCGACGCCATGTTGAAGAGAGGATTGGAGCTCCCGGTCAACTGTTCATTTTTTTGGATGGATAGTACTATTGTGTTGCAATACATCAGAAATGAGGAGAACAGGTTCAACACATTTGTGGCCAACTGCATTGCAGCTATCAGAAACTATTCTGAACCAGAGCAAGTGGCACTACACATAGATTCCTATTCCAACCCTGCAGATGATGCTACAAGAAGTATGGGAGCAGAAAAATTAAAGGCAGACACCACGTGGCTAGTTGGACCAGAATTCCTTCACAAGATGAGCTATGTTAGCCCCAGGACCCAACTCAACCACACAACTTCATGAAAATGACACCAAAGTTAAACACAACATTTGTATACAAGCATTTGTCACAGATACAGTTGAAGTTAATGCTTTAGCTACTTTCTGACTCACTTTTCTACATGGTACACAGTACAGAAGGGAGTGGCTTGGATTTTGAAACTAAGACAGTGCTTGCAAAGCAAGACACAAGGAAACATCAATGATGTCAGAAAACCACTTACCACTTGTGGTATGGTGGGGGTGGAGAAAGATGTCATCAGATACATTCAACGACAGAATCATGCTGATGAGTATAAGGTGTTATAAGATAATACAAATGATGGAAACAGAAAATCATGTCGGGTTGCAAGATCCATCCAGTCCACTCTCAAAGCTGAACGTCCATCTGCCAATTAAAGGACTGATATGTGCTGGAGGACGTTTGACAAATGCACCACTGAAGGAAGAGAATAAGCATCCAGTGGTTCTTCCACCCAAGCATCATGTGGAGGAACTGTTGGTGAGACATCATCACATTATTTCGGGTCATTCCGGCAAGGAGTATGGGCTATCCTCCATACTGATACTGAATGGTAAGAGTGAGATTGGCGGCACATCGAGTCCTGAAGTCCTACCAGATTGGTAAAACCAGGAAGAAGACATGACCAATCCGTCAGCTGGAATATCAAGTTGTATCATAACAGGCTTGGTTATTCATTGTCTTGCTGTATCCATTGTCCATAAACAGCCTGCCCTGAAATTTTTGAAACCAGGATTTTATACGTCACAGACTGAGATGAGAAATTAGTTACAAGGATTTGAAACGAAATAAAAATGATCAAGACTGAGATGAATACACCAGAGACCAAGACACTTGCTCCAAACTTTCAACCCAACCAACAAAAACACTTTGATTTTCCAGTGCACATGAAAAATATTAGGATATTACAAAATATAAGTGGATACAAATTTAACAGAAAAAAATTGCATTTTGTATGGGCAGTGACCAATATTCTGTTACCCTGTTGTAAAGTTTGCAATAAACATACACCTGATTTTAACATAGTTAAGGATTAAAAAAGCATACATAATTCAACAGCACACATTTTTTTTTAGAGGGAATTAATTTTGACTTTGTTTTGCACAATGAACTATGTACATGTACATTATTGTTTTCACATTGATATAAAAGGATATAAACACCTCTATGAATTTGATCAGAAATTACAATACAAAGATGCTACTTACCGACTTAAAAATGTTTACACGCATGTGTTGCATTGCTCTTGTATTGATATGATCACACTTCCATTGACTTGCCACTGTATTGTTATCACATCTTTGGTGCACTACCAATGTTATGTTTTCACGCAAACCTGCATGTATCTATTGTACAGTCTCCAAATAAATCTGGCACAGGAGGGATTAGGGGCTGGCACAATGGGTTTAGCATGGCGGCACTGTCACCTCTGGATAGTTAACAAGGCTTACTTCTTTTTATAAGTACAGAATACTGTCATAGGCGTGGTTATGTATAATTATTAATTTTGCATAAAGTTTGAATTTAAGAAAACTTGTGCTCATTTGGTGATAATTTGCTACCTACCCCGTCTACAACCAAATCGATACTTTCAATTTGATAACAAATCAAAAATACGGATGAATACTTTATCACTACAAAAAATATACCTATTTTAGTTTTTTGTTTTTTTTGTTTGAGGGAAAATCATGGTCATGTTTCCTCCAAGCCCCTCCCCCCTCATGACAGGGGTGGCAACAGGGTTCAAATCTTTAGGGGCGGGCACGATGTTTGTTGGGGAAAAAAATCCTGGCCAAAAAATATAATTCAAACATTTCCTCAGCCCAATTTTTTGTTCACAGCAAATCAACCAAAAAGAATGCAAAATTTTCTATGAAACACTAACCCCCCCCCCAATTTTTTTTTTCATTACTTTGCAAAAACTGGGTAGCTAGTGCCTCCCCCTCCCCCCACCTCATGATATACCAATGGCTACTAGAATGGAATGATATTTTCATTAAAAATATTCCATGAATTGCAGTTACTATCAATTTTCAATATCACCAATACAGCATTCAGCAGCTGAGGGCGTGCTTGTCCAAGAGAACTTGAGACAAACAAACTTCTGGTTCCATACAATGTTTCTGAGCGAGAATTGAAAAGTCCCATAAAAATGATGTTTAAAATTTGTGGCAAACACACCCAACAAATTCTGATACAACTTGTAAGATCACATGAAATCAAACAGTAAATTTGCGACACTCTCGCCTCATTTCACAAAATCAAGAAGAAACTGGAATAAGTTTGTCATACCAGTCAAACCAATGAGCAATTGGATGTAGTGGTTGGGAAATAACGTCCTCTACTGGCAAATATGTTGGTGATATGGAGAATTACTTCATCAAGATTTATTACAGTCCATTTCAGTGATTTCCATGCAGGTTTCTCATGTGTCAATCTAGTTCTTCAGAAGTCTTTGCCAGAATGTCAATGTTATATGCCACCTCTTTGGACCTCAACCAGCTGAAAGTGTTGTCAAACTCCACGATATCTGGAAGAAAATAGGATCAAGCAAAGGATAATGGCATTTGTAGATTCCCACAGTAACGACAATAATTAATCCTAATAAATCCGGGCTATCTCCGGTCTTGTCATCGGGGGGGGAGGGCATTTATGGCCCCCCCCCCCACAAGATCTCGGCCGCGAATATCACCGCGAAAATTTGCACGCGCATAGAGCTGGATGTAATCTACAAGACTGTATCATTAGATTTTACAAAAATACATATCTTATATTTTTTTAATAATTAATTATGCAAATTTATGAATAAAATCATATTTTTGCCTATAAGTCACTTAAAATAGCTTGTAGAATGCTAAGTTTTGGTGAAAATATTCTTTCTGACGTTTCTGATAATTACCTACAAAAAAACTGCCAAATCAGAATTAATTTCTTATGTATTTTATTGTTTTGTGAATTTCTTATGTATTTCCTTGTTTTTTTGACCTTTTGTTTTTTTGATGAACATTGTCAGGTACTTTTTTGCGATCATAAACAGCATAAACTTAATCCATTTCAGCCAGTAAAAGTAAACATTTTGGCTGGAAACACAATTTGCATTGATTTTGTACACAAATTCACGTTTTTGAGCAATTTTGGGGTTGCACGCATGTACGAAAAGTTGCACAGCGTCGTAATGGTATGTCCGATTTTGGTGAAAATGGTCTCAAATGAAAAAGCCAGCGAACGGCGCAGTGAAAAAAAAATCAAGAAATTTGTCGAGGGGAGGGGGCCAAAGCATACAGTTTCATAATCCAGAGAATTCCTCAACAACTAAGCTGAAATATTACAGGTTAGTGACATGATTGGGAACACTTGAAAATGCCTCAAGAACCAAATACATGTAAGTTGAAATATATACCAACTGTGCACTAGCTGGAATGGATCTCCCAGCTGAAAGGATTTGCCTCTAATTTGTTTACTTAAGGAGAATCAAGCATAAACATACCAGTATTTTAATCTTATCTGGACCAGATAAAAATAAGATCCACAGGGAGCCACACAATACCACAAGGGATATTGACATAAGTTATTTTAGAATGAGTCAACGTTAGACTACAAGATTTTCACAGGAGAATCCTTGCATAGTTTACTTGATTTTAGAGTATTTTCAGCTCAAGTTGAGGACTACTCCCAATCATGTCATTTACCTTTAACATCAATAGTGCATCTGTGCCGATTGCCTCCACCAATGGTGGGTGAGACACTAAGGAGGCACCACATTTAACTCCAGTTTATAGCACCTCCTTCAAAGGTTCAGGGTTAGAATTATACAGACAATTGCACATAATTTTAATATGTTTGTGACTCAAAATAATGTATCCTAGTCAAATTCAGGGTTTTGGTTTCATGCTCTTATTACACAAATCCTAACAGTTCATTCTAGATTCCCAGATTACCCCCCCCCCCCATTTTCACCTGTTTCTAAGATTGTGGTGACCTGATCCCCCATCCGCAAATTCAAATTTCAGAATTTTCACAATACAAGTAAAACAAATTTGTTTTTATTTACTTTTTTCAAATGCTGTATTCTTTCTACAGACATAATGACAGAATCACAATTTGTTGAAAACTTATCCTTAACCTGTTGGAGATGATTTGAGTGTGATATAACACATTTTCTCACGCGGGGTGCCAAGGGGAGGGGGTCAGAGGGGGTGGCCGCCCCCGAAAATTATTAACAAATTGGAAATCATTCATGGAGTTTTTCATGAAATTTTTGCCTTTTTGACATTTTCACCACCTCTATTGGTTTTACCCTTGTGCCAACCCTGCATTTCCATAGACCCCAGACAAAGATCAAGATATATGTGACCTGTCACGACAAAACGCACCATAAGTCGGTAAAATAAGAAATTGTGTTTCTTATACAGTCTTAAAGTAGAGACTCTACGCTTTAAAATGACGTATATTTGTCTAGGATGAATGAAGCAATCCCATTGAAAACCCCACTCACAAGTTTGGACTATCACCTAAGCCATTATCGGGAAAGCGGAGAAAAAATGACTGCAAAGATAGTGTTAATTCATGCAAAACGGGAAGCCTGTAACAACTGTTCCATTGAAAGTTCGGTAAAAATAGTCACTCTCAAAAAGAGAACTGTGGATTGGACAATTCTCTTTGGCTCTTACGGTCACCATCAACGAATAGTTCATAAAAGTAGCTTTGTGGTGATACACAAATCATTACAGGGGGACTTGAAGATGTTGGATAACAAGTATTTATATTTAGGGTTACATTATGGTTAATCTTGCGATGTGAAGATCAAATTTGGCCAAATAATCAAACTCCTGCAAAAACATGGTCTGTGTTCAATTTAAGAAAAATTAAACTTGTGAATCACTTCTGGTCCTCAAATTTTGGACGGATAAAAGAAGAGTGTATGTACTTTTAGAAAATATAAAAATCCAAGAATCAACTTTTGCAATCCCACTCCACTATTTACCGCATTTACATGAAAACTGCCATTGCAACTTATTGTTTTGAGGTGACAGGTCACATATCATACTTAGTCTCCAACAGGATAACCCATTGCCTCTGAGATTCTTTTATTCCCATAGAGCTGATACATGACACATCTGGGTTCCGGTAGGCAATGGGTTAATAACGGGTGTGTTGGCTCAGTTGGTAGAGCGTCCGCCTCACAACCAGGAGGTCGGGAGTTCAAGCCCATTCAAACCCCGGCCACGTCAGACCAAACGACGTTAAAAGATGGGAGTTACTGCTACCCTGTTCGGCATTCAACGATTTAGCGATAGAGCAACGTCAATCTGGCTCTGCTCAGTGGCTGCCAGGCCCACGATCAATTGAACAAAATGGAGAATTTTTGGAGAATTTCTATTTCTGATTTCTATTTTGAACAATAAAATATGTATTTTTTATTATTATTATTATTATTATAATAAGATAACTCACATGTTCCAGGCTGGGTGCAAGTACACACCCCTATCTGTGGGACCAGATGACTGTCGTATCTCTGGGTCTTGACAACCTCCTTAAGGTCTCCTCCTCCTCCTCCTCCTCCTGATGAGGATGATTTCTTCAAGATGACCCCAAATCCAATATCTGCATCTTTGGTATTAAACTCCCACCTGTACCAAATGTATGAAGATGTCTGTCAAATTCTCACAATGAAACATAGTCAGGGTGAAAAGAAAATGCCATCTTAACTCGTAACATGACAGGGAAATTACACCCCTATAACAAACAAATGACAGGTTACTCGTATGTAACAATGCACTGTTGCTAATTTGTATTGATCGTAAGAATTGTCAAAATTTCATAACATTATTAATATTTGCCTGATTTTTTTCCCAGATTATTCTACTACCATAAAACACAACTTGATATGAGCCTGTCAATATACAAAGAATCAATGAATTTGAGGTACAGTACTTATTTCAGTGAAACATTTCAGTTAGGATATGAAAATCAATCAGTGAATAACTAGAGCACTCGGACGGTGGACCCGTTAAAGCACATTTATCCCCTGAACCCGACCCCCCATCCCCCCATTTTGATGACTTATAGGGCAAAACGACTCCCTATAAACCTCCACAATAAATTTGAATAAAATCTGACAGGAAATGTGACTGGTAGAGCGCATACAAGAAATGTGACATGGCATCAATTCAGAGCACTGGGGGCGCCATCACCAAAAGCTTTTGTCGGCCTATATGTAGAAAGACAAATCTCTACAGCAAGTTTGAATAAAATGTGATGAGAAATGAGGCTGGTAGAGTACATACAACCCTAGTTTTCTTTTTCTTTCTTCTCTTTTTTTTTTGTTTTTTTTAATTTATTTGCTGGCCAAAGGTGGGGGGGGGGGGGGGTCATGCTCTACCAACTGAGCCAACTTGCCAGTGTATTATACCATTATACTGCTATATCACTATTTAACTTCTTTCATAGTTTTTGAGTAGTCTATCTTACATTCATTTGAGAGTGTGATGAGACAAGTATTAAATGTTACTACTGATCATACGATGATTGGAAGTAAGTTTTACATAACATGTTCACTGGAATACGTTTACA